>JAOQMP010068172.1:0-23347 GCA_027563575.1 Erythroxylum pedicellare | reverse complement strand
CTGAATTCCTTTATTCACATAGATATCACATTACATTAATTCTCAAATGCTATGTCAATAAGCAACATAATGATCATAGGAAATGCTAAGAAAAGAAAAAAAGGGCGAACTACTTCATTGAGCTCGATACTAAGAATGAAACAAAGATACATAATGATAAGAATTATACAAAAGCATGCGATAGCGGACAACATGTTGAAATGTGGTTTTTGTCTAGAAGAAATGTTGAGGTAAGAAAGAAAGATAGGGATGAAGTAAATGATGTGGGAGTGGTCTCATTTATAGAACATTTTTTGACCGTTATTTACTAGCCGTTATTTACTAGCCGTTATACTAGCCGTTATACTATATTAATTTTATTTATAGGAATTTTAAAAAGGACTTATTGATTTTGACTACATCCGGATCTATAGAGTACGTTCTGATTAATCCCGGAAATTTGTCATGAACATGCATTATACATATGCAAGAGACTTTAGTAAATTTGTACTTATGTACAATAGTAATTGGTATATGTGTTTCTTGTGATAGAGGAACGCATAGACCGACAGATTCCAGACATTGCCGGAACTTCAAGGCAATAAACAGTAAGGCGAATTAGGTAAGTAATACTGGTAAATAAATTCAGTAAGTAATTTCAGTAATTTTAGATGGTCAACTTTGTGATTATGCTATTTGCAATTTGTTCCGGGTTTTTAACTGTCCGAGGAGTTTATATTCGGAAATGTAATGGAAGTGCTAATTGCTTGCACGTGAATTATCTGAAATGATCTTGTGTTATTTTAAAACTGTTAAGTCCTAGTTGTGGGTAAATAGGCATGCCTAGAAGGGTCTGTAGCGCTTCTGTGACACTTCGGTGTCTTCTGATATGGACACTTCGGTGTCGAGACTTCGGTCTCTACTGGACACTTCGGTGTCGAGACTTCGGTCTCTCCTGAGACACTTCGGTGTCTTCTGTTATGGACACTTCGGTGTCGAGACTTTGGTCTCTTCTGGACACTTCGGTGTCGAGACTTCGGTCTCTTCTGTATAAGTCCCGTTACCCGCTTCTGTAAATGGATTTAGCAGTCATCTGATTTTGTATTTTGATATCTGTTTGATTCTGATATAAACCAAATTGTATTATGATTCTGAAGGGTTTATACCCTCTTGTGATATTCTGTTCTGATAATTATAAAAAAAATCTGTTCTGAAATGCATTATGTCTGATTTAATGTTAGGCAATCTTTTAATGCATGCTTATGCTGTTATATGATTCTGTATGATGAATGGTCACTTCATATATAGATTAGTTATTACTCACTAAGCTATATTCTTAGCACGGTGGATTTGCCCCGTGTAGGTTCAGAGCGAAGATTATAAAGACCGGGACAAGTCAACCGCAATGGCCAATAGAGTCTGAGTCTTGTTTTGAGAAAAATGTATTATGAGTTTGTTTTGGGCTTGTATCTGATGTGTATGACTTTTCAATTTTGTTTGAGGGTTTGTAATAATCTTAATACATGTTGGTCTTTGAATTTATGGTATGTAATTTATGAATGATATGTTAAGTACTGTATGGTTGATTTGAGATTCTGAAATGTATATGGGAAATATTTTAGTTTGTCTGTACTGTCTTCTGTGGCATGCACATATCCTCTAGGGGGTTATTATGTGGGTGTTACAATTATAGCCTTGCCCTTATGATCGGCACCGTCGGTAGACCAGGTCGAGGCCGTGGCAAAAATTTGTGGTTATGTTCGGTCGGGGGAAAATCGGTGCAAAAAAGCCGCAGTTGGTCAAAAATCGTTAGTTTGTCATTAAAAACGTGACAATTATAGTCTTGCCCCCATGATAGACACCGTCAGGAGATTAGGTCAGGGTCGTGGCACTTGTCGCGGCCACATGAGGTCATACTCGTTCGTGGAAAAAAGGAAGCAAAGAAACCCTAGTCGGTCATAGAACATTAGTTTGTCATCGAAAACTTGCTAATTATAGTCATGCCCCTATGATAGGCACCGTCGGGAGACCTGGTCGAGGCTGTGGCACTTAACGAAGCCATATTCGGTGATACCCAGTCATGGGAAAATAAGTGCCAACAAGCCCCAGTCGATCACGAATTTTCAGTTTATCATCAAAAACTTGCCGATTATAGTTTTACCCCTATGACTGGCACCGTAAGGAGACCAGGTCGGGGCTGTCGCACTCCATCGTGGGAAAATAAGTACAAACAAGCCCCAGTCGGTCACGAATTTTTAGTTTGTCATTGAAAACTTGCCAATGATAGTCTTGATCCTATGTCCTGGACCGTTGGGAGACCAGGTCATGGCCGTGGCACTTGTCGGGGCCATATGCGGTCATACTCGGTTGTAGAAAAATAAGTGCAAACAAGCCCGAGTCGGTCATGAATCGTCAGTTTGTCATCAAAAAATTGCCAATTATAGTCTTGCACCCATGATAGGCACCGTCGGGAGACCAGGTCGGCGCTGTGGCACTTGCCGGGGCCATATTCGTTCATACTCGGTCGTGGGAAAATAAGTGCTAACAAGCTCCAGTCGGTCACGAATTGTTAGTTTGTCATCAAAAACTTGCCGATTATAGTCGTACCCACACGATCCGCACCGTCGGGAGACCAGGTCGGGGCCATGGCACCTGTCGGGGCCATATGTGCTCATACGTGGTCGTGGGAAAAGAAGTACACATGAGCCCCAGTCTGTCACGAATGGTCAATTTGTCATTAAAAACTTGCCAATTATAGTCTTGCCCCCATGATCAGTACCATTGAGAGACCAGGTCGGGGCTGTGGCACTTGCTGCGGCCATATGCGGTCATACCCTGTTGTGGGAAAATAACTTCACAAAAGCCCCAGTCGGTCACGGATCGACAGTTGGTCATCGAAAACGTGCCAATTATAGTCTTACCCTTGTGACCGACACCGTCGGTAGACTAGGTCGGGGTCATGGCACTTTTTGCAGCCATTTGCAGTCACACTCGGTTGTGGGAAAATCAATGAAAACAAGGCCTAGTCGGTCACGAATCGTCAGTTTGTCATCGTAAATGTGACAATTATAGTCTTGCCCCATGACCGACACCATCGAGAAACCAGGTCAGGATTGTGGAACTTGTCGTGGCCACATGAGGTCATACTCGGTCGTGGGAAAATTAAAGCAAACAAGCCCCAGTCAATCACGAATCGTCAGCTTGTCATCGAAAACTTACCAATTGTAGTCTTGCCCCCATGATAGGCATGGTCGGGATACTAGGTCAGGGTTGTGTCACTTGCCGGGGCTATATGCAACCATACCCGATCGTGGGAAAATAAGTGCACACAAGCCCCAATCGGTCACAAATCGTCAGTTTCTCATAAAAAACTTGCCAATTATAGTCTTCCCCCTATAACCGGCACCGTTGGGAGACCAGGTCAGGGCTGTGGCACTTGTCGAGGCCATATGTGGTCATACTCCATCGTGAGAAAATAATTGCAAACAAGCCCGAGTTGGTCACGAATCATCATTTTGTCATCGAAAACATGCCAATTATAGTCTTGCCCCCATGGCAGGCACCGTCTGGAGACCAGGTCGAGGCTGTGGCACTTGTTGAAGCCATATGTGGTCATACTCCTTTTTGGGAAACTTAGTTCAAACAAGCCCCAGTCGTTCACGAGTTGTCTATTTGTCGTCAAAAACTTACTGATTATAGTCTTGCCCCCATGACTGGCACCGTCGGGAGACCAGGTCGGGGCCGTGGCACTTATTAGGGCGATATGCGGTCATACTCGATTGTGGGAAAATAAGCGTACACAAGCCCCAATCTGTCGTGAATCCGTCAGTTTGTCATCGAAAATTTACCGATTATAGTCTTGCCCCTATGACCTGCACCGTCGAGAGATTAGGTCGGGGCCGTGGCACTTACCGGGACCATATGAACTCAATCGTGGGAAAATCAATGCAAACAAGCCCTAGTTGTTCACGAATCGTTAGTTTGTTATCGGAAACTTTCCAATAATAGTCTTGCCCTTATGACCGGCACCGTCAGGAGACCAGGTCAGGGCCGTGGCACTTGTTAAGCCCATATGTGGTCATACTCGGTCGTGGGAAAGTAAGTGCAAACAAGCCCCAATCGGTCACGAATTGTCAGTTTGTCATCGAAAACTTGCCAATTACAGTCTTGCCTCCCTTACAGGCACTGTCAGGAGACCAAGTCGGGGTTGTTTCACTTGCCGGGGCCATATACGGTCATACTCGGTCGTGGGAAACTAAGTGCGCACAAGCCCCAGTCAGTCACGAATCATCATTTTGTCATCAAAAACTTGCCAATTATGGTCTTGCCTCCCTAACAGGCACTGTCGGCAGACCAGGTTGGGGCTGTGTCATTTGCCGGGGCCATATGTGGTCTTACTCGGTCGTGAGAAAATAAGTGTACACAAGCCCCAGTCGGTCACGAATCGTTAGTTTGTCATCGAAAACTTGTCAATTATAGTCTTGCCTCGATGACAGGCACCGTCGGGAGGCCAAGTGGAGGCTGTGACACTTGCCGTAGCCATATGCGGTTGATCGTAGGAAAATCAGTGGAAACAAGCCCCAGATGATCACGAATTGTCACTTTATCAACGAAAAATTACCGATTATAGCCTTGCACCCATGAACGGCACCATCGGGAGGCTAGGTTGAGGCCGTGGCACTTGCTGCGGCCATATTCGATCATACTCAGTCGTGCAAAAATCAGTGCAAACAAGCCCTAGACAGTCACAAATTGTCAGTTTGTCATCGAAAACTTGTCGATTATAGTCTTGCCCCCATGACCAGAACCATCGGGAGACCAGGGCTAGGCTGTGGTACTTGCTGCGACCAAATGCTATCATACTCGGTCGTAGGAAAATAAGTGCACACAAGCCCCAGTATGTCGCGAATCGTCAGTTTGTCATCAAAAACTTACCAATTATAGTCTTGGCCCTATGACCGGCACTGTTGGGAGACCAGGTCGGGCCCTGGCGATTGCTGCGGCTATATGCGTTCATTCTAAATCGTGGGAACATAAGTGCTAACAAGCCCCAGTCGGTCATGAATTGTCAGTTTTTCATCGAAAACTTACTGATTATAGTCGTACCCCTATGACCGACATCATCGGGAGACCAGGTTGAGGCTGTGGTACTTATCGGGGCGATATGCGGTCATACTCAGTTGTGGGAAAATAAGTGCACACAAGCCCCAATCTGTCGCGCAAAACTTACCGATTATAGTCTTGCATCCATGACCCGCACTGTCTAGAGACTATATCGAGGTCGTGGCACTTGCCGGGGCCATATTCAGTCATATACGGTCGTGGGAAAACAAGTGCATACAAGCCCCATTCCATCACGAATCGTCAATTTGTCATTGAAAACTTGCCAATTATAGTCTTGCCCCCATAATCGGCACCATTGGGAGACCAGGTCGAGGCCGTGGCATTTGCTGCGACCATATGCGGTCATACTCGGTCATGGGAAAATCAGTGCAAACAAGCCCTAGTCGGTAACGAATTGTCAGTTTGTCATCGAAAACTTGCCAATTACAGTCTTGCCCCTATGACTGGCACTGTCGGGAGACCAGGTCGGGGCTGAGGCACTTGTCCCAGCCATATGGGATCATACTCGATCGTAGGAAAATCAACACAAACAAGCCCGAGTCGGTCACGAATCGTCAGTTTGTCATTGAAAACTTGCCAATTATAGTCTTACCCCTATCACAGGCACCGTCGAGAGACTAAGTCGAGGCTCTAGCACTTGCCGAAGCCATATACGGTCATGCTTGATCTTGGGAAAATAAAATCAAACAAGCCCCAGTCGGTCATGAATCATCAATTTGTCATCGAAAACTTGCCAATTATAGTCTTGCCCATATGACCGGTACCGTCTAAAGACTAGGTCAGGGCTGTGGAACTTGCCAGGCCCATATGCGTTTATACTCGATCGTTGGAAAATAAGTGTAAATGAGCCCCAATCGATCACGAATCGTCAGTTTGTCATCGAAAACTTGCAAATTATAGTCTAGGCCCCATGACGTCCACCGTCGGGAGACCAAATCGAGGACATGGCATTTGTCGCATCAACAATAGGTCATACTCAGTTGTGGGAAAATCAAAGCAAACAAGCCTTAGTCGGTCAGGAATCGTCAATTTGTCATCGAAAACTTGCCAATTATAGTCTTGCCCCCATGACTGACATCGTCGGGAGAGTAGGTAGAGGTTATGGCACTTGTCGCGGTCACATGAGGTCATACTCAGTCGTGAGAAAATCAACGCAAACAAGCCCGAGTCGGTCACGAATCGTCAGTTTGTCATCGACAACTTGCCAATTATAGTCTTACCCCCATGACCGGCACAGTCGGGACACCAGGTCGGGGCTGTGGCACTTGTCGAAGCCATATGCGGTCATACTCGATCTTAGAAAAATAAGTACAAACAAGCCCCAGTCAATCACGAATCGTCAATTTGCCATCGAAAACTTACCAATTATAGTCTTGCCCCTATGACCGGCACCATCGAGATACTAGGTCAGGCCTTTGGCACTTGCCAGGTCTATATGCGGTTATACTCGATCGTCAAAAAATAAGTGCAAACAAGCCCCAGTCGGTCACGAATCGTCAGTTTGTCATCAAAAACTTGCCAATTATAGTCTTGCGCCTATGACCGGCACCGTTGGGATACTAGGTCAAGCCTTTGGCACTTGCCGGGCCTATATGCAGTTATACTCGATCATCGAAAAATAAGTGCAAACAAGCCCCAGTCGGTCGCGAATCGTCAGTTTGTCATAAAAAACTGGCACCGTCGGGAGACAAAGTCCGGGCCGTGGCATTTCCCATGGCCATATGCGGTCATATTCGGTCGTGAGAAAATAAGTGCAAACAAGCCCCAGTCAGTCACGAATCATCAGTTTGTCATCAAAAATGTGCCAGTTATAGTCTTACCCCCATGATCGAAACTATCGGGAGACCAGGTCGGGGCCGTGGCACTTGTCGCAGCCACATAAGTTCATACTCGGTCGTGGAAAAATCAATGCTAACAAGCCCCAATTGGCACGAATCATCAGTTTGTCATCGAAAACTTGCCAATTATAGTCTTTCCCTATGAACGACACCGTCGAGAGACTAGGTCGGGGCCGTGGCATTTGCCGTGGCCATATGCGGTCATACTCGATCATGGTAAAATCAGTGCAAACAAGCCCCAGTCAGTCATGAATCATCAGTTTCTCATCGAAATCGGGCCAATTATAGTATTACCCCTATGACCGACACTGTTGGGAGACCTAGTCGGGTTTGTGGCACTTGTCGCGGCCACATGAGGTCATACTCGGTCGTGGGAAAATCAATACTAACAAGCCCTAGCCGGTAACGAATCGCGAGTTTGTCATCGAAAGCTTGCGAATTATAGTCTTGCCCTATGATAGGCATCATCGGGAGACCGGGTCGGGGCCGTGGCACTGCGGTCATCCTCGGTTGTGGGAAAATTAGTGGAAACAAGCCCCAATCGATCTTGAATTGTCAGTTTATCATTGAAAACTTGTCGATTATAGCCTTGCCCCCATGACCGTCACTGTCGCGAGACTAGGTCAGGGCCGTGGCACTTACCGGGGCCTTATGCGGTTATACTCGGTCATTGGAAAATTAGTGGAAACAAACCCTTATCGGTCACGAATCATCAGTTTGTCATCGAAAACTTGCCAATTATCTTCTTGCCCACATGATAGGCACCGTTGGGAGACCAGGTCGGCACTGTTGCACTTACCGGGGCCATAAGCGGTCGTACTCAGTCGTGGGAAAATAAGTGCAAACAAGCCTCAGTTGATCACGAA
The DNA here is from genome assembly GCA_027563575.1 of Erythroxylum pedicellare. Classification (NCBI taxonomy): domain Eukaryota; kingdom Viridiplantae; phylum Streptophyta; class Magnoliopsida; order Malpighiales; family Erythroxylaceae; genus Erythroxylum; species Erythroxylum pedicellare. Next base: position 15,540 of record JAOQMP010068172.1, on the reverse strand, counting down.
TCGCCAATTTGTCATCGAAAAGTTGCTAATTATAGTCTTGCCCCTATGACTGACACCGTCGGGAGACCAGGTTGGGGCCGTGGCATTTGCCGAGGCCATATGCGGACTTACTCAGTCGTTGGAAAATCAGTGCAAACAATGCCCAGTCGGTCACAAATCGTGAGTTACTCATCAAAAACTTGCTGATTATAGTCTTACCCCTATGACTGGCACCATCGGGAGACCAGGTTAGGGCCGTAGCAGTTGCCTGGGCCATATACGGTCATATTCGATTGTTGGAAAATCAGTCCAAACAATGCCACGTCGATCACGAATCGTCAGTTAGTCATCAAAAACTTACAAATTATAGTCTTGCCCCCTTGACCGGCACCGTCGGGAAACCAAGTCCGGGCCTTGGCATTTACCGCGGCCATATGCGGTCATACTCGGACGTGGGAAACTTAGTATAAACAAGCCCCAGTCGGTCACGAATCATCAGTTTGTCATCGAAAATGTGTCAATTATAGTCTTACCCCCATGACCGACTCTGTCATGGAACTTAAGGTCATACTCGGTCGTGGGAAAGTCAGCGTAAACAAGCCCGAGTCCGTCACGAATTGTCAGTTTGTCATTGAAAACTTGCCAATTATAGTCTTGCCCCTGTGGTGCTTGTCGTAGCCATATGCGGTCATACTCGATCATGGGAAAATAAGTGCAAACAAGCTGCAATCGATCACGAATTGTCAGTTTATCATGAAAAACATTCCGATTATAGTCTTGCCCCCATGATCGGGACCGTCGGGAGACCAGGTCGGGGCTGTGGCACTTGTCGAGCCATATGCCGTCATACTCGATCATGAGAAAATTAGTACAAATAATCCCCAGTCGGTCATGAATCATCAGTTTGTCATCAAAAACGTGTCAATTATAGTCTTACCCCCATGAGCGAGTCTGTCATGGCACTTGAGGTCATACTCGGTCGTGGGAAAATCAACGTAAACAAACCCGAGTTAGTCACAAATCGTCAGTCTGTCATTGAAAACTTGCCAATTATAGTGTTGTCCCTATGACCGGCACCGTCGGGAGACTAGGTCAGGGTCGTGGCACTTGTCGCGGCCACATGAGGTCATGCCCGGTCATGGGAATATCAAAGCAAACAAGCCCCAGTCGGACTCAAATCGTCAGTTTGTCAATGAAAACGTGACAATTATAGGCTTGCCACCATGACCGACATCGTCGGGAGACTAGGTAGGGGTCGTGGCACTTGTCGCGGCCACATGAGGTCATACTTAGTCATGGGAAAATCAACGCAAACAAGCCCGAGTCGGTCACGAATCGTCAGTTTGTGATCGACAACTTGCCAATTATAGTCTTACCCCCATGACAGGCACAGTCGGGACACCAGGTCGGGGCTATGGCACTTGCCGAAGCCATATGCGGTCATACTCGATCTTGGAAAAATAAGTACAAACAAGCCCCAGTCAGTCACGAATCGTCAATTTGCCATCGAAAACTTGCCAATTATAGTCTTGCGCCTATGACCGGCACCGTTGGGATACTAGGTCAGGCCTTTGGCACTTGTCGGGCCTATATGCAGTTATACTCGATCATGGGAAAATAAGTTCAAACAAGCCCCAGTCGGTCACGAATCATCAATTTGTCATCAAAAACTGGGACTGTCGGGATACAAAGTCAGGGCCATATGCGGTAATATTCGGTCGTGAGAAAATAAGTGCAAACAAGCCACAGTCGGTCATGAATCATCAGTTTGTCATCGAAAATATGCCAATTATAGTCTTACCCCCATGATCGAGACTATCGGGAGACAAAGTCGGGGCCGTGGCACTTCTCGCAGCCACATAAGTTCATACTCGATCGTGGGAAAATCAATGCTAACAAGCCCCAGTCGGTACGAATCATCAGTTTGTCATAAAAAACTTTCCAATTATAGTCTTTCCCCATGAACGATACCGTCGGGAGACTAGGTCGGGGCCGTGGCATTTGCCGTGGCCATATGTAGTCATACTCGATCATAGGAAAATCAGTGCAAACAAGCCCCAGTCACTCACGAATCGTCAGTTTGTCATCAAAATCGGGCCAATTATAGTATTACCCCTATGACCGACATTGTCAGGAGACCTGGTCGGGGTCGTGGCACTTGTCGCGGCCACATGAGGTCATACTCGATCGTGGGAAAATCAATACTAACAAGCCCCAGTCGGTCACGAATCGTTAGTTTGTCATTAAAATCTTGCGAATTATTGTCATGCCCTATGATAGGCATCATCGGGAGACCGGGTCGGGGCCGTGGCACTGCGATTGTGGAAAAATTAGTGGAAACAAGCCCCAATCGATCATGAATTGTCAGTTTATCATCGAAAACTTGCCGATTATAGCCTTGCCCCCATGACCGTCATTGTCGCGAGACTAGGTCAGGGCCGTGGCACTTACCGGGGCCTTATGCGGTTATACTCATTCATTGGAAAATTAGTGCAAACAAACCGTTGTTGGTCACGAATCGTCAGTTTGTCATCGAAAACTTGCCAATTATCTTCTTGCCCCCATGATAGGCACCGTTGGGAGACCAGGTCGGCGCTGTTGCACTTACCGGGGCCATATGCGGTCATATTCAGTCGTGGGAAAATAAGTGCAAACAAGCCTCAGTCGATCACGAATCGCCAATTTTTCATCAAAAAGTTGCTAATTATAGTCTTGCCCCTATCACTGGCACCGTCGGGAGACCAGGTTGGGGTCGTGGCATTTGCCGAGGGCATATGTAGACTTACTCGATCGTTGGAAAATCAGTGCAAACAATGCCCAGTCGGTCACAAATCGTGAGTTACTAATCAAAAACTTGCCGATTACAGTCTTACCCCTATGAGTGGCACCGTCGGGAGACCAGGTCAGGGCCTTGGCAGTTGCCTGGGCCATGTAAGGTCATATTCGGTCGTTGGAAAATCAGTGCATACAATGCCCAGTCGGTGACGAATCGTCAGTTAGTCATCAAAAACTTGCCAATTATAGTCTGGCCCCTATGACCGGCACCATCGGGAAACCAAGTCGGGGCCTTGGCATTTACTGCATCCATATGCGGTCATACTCGATCGTGGGAAAATTAGTACAAACAAGCCCCAGTCGGTCACGAATCATAAGTTTGTAATCGAAAACGTGTCAATTATAGTCTTACCCACATGACCGACTCTGTCATGGAACTTGAGGTCATACTCGGTCGTGGGAAAATCAACATAAACAAGCCTGAGTTAGTCACAAATTATCAGTTTGTCATCGAAAACTTGCCAATTATAGTGTTGTCCTTATGACCAGCACTGTCGGGAGACCAGGTCAGGGCCGTGGCACTTGTTGGGGCCATATTCGGTCATACTCGGTCATGGGAGAATAAGTGCAAACAAGCCCCAATCGATCACAAATTGTCAGTTTATCATCAAAGACTTTCCGATTATAGTCTTGCCCCCATGATCGGCACCGTCGGGAAACCAGGTTGGGGCTGTGGCACTTGTCGGAGCCATATGCCGTCATACTCGATCGTGGGAAAATTAGTATAAACAAGCCCCAGTCGGTCATGGATCATCAGTTTGTCATCGAAAACGTGTCAATTATAGTCTTAACCCTATAACCGACTCTGTCATGGCACTTGAGGTCGTACTCGGTCGTTGGAAAATCAACGTAAACAAGCCCGAGTTAGTCACAAATCGTCAGTTTGTCATCGAAAACTTGCTAATTGTAGTGTTGTCCCTATGACCGACACCGTCGGGAGACCAGGTCAGGGACGTGACACTTGTCGCGGCCACATGAGGTCATGCCCCGGCGTGGGAAAATCAAAGCAAACAAGCCCCAGTCGGACTCAAATCGTCAGTTTGTCATCGAAAATGTGACAATTATAGTCTTGCCACCATGACCGACACAGTCGTGGGACCAGGTCGGGGCTGTGGCACTTACCGTCGGCATATGCGGTCATACCCTATCGTGGGAAAATAAGTCCACACAAGCCCCAGTCGGTCAAAAACCATCAGTTTGTCATCGAAAACTTGTGAATTATAGTCTTGCCCCTATAACCGGCACCATCGGGAGACCAGGCCAAGGCCGCGGCACTTACGGGGGCCATATACGGTCATACTCGATCGTCAGAAAATAAGTGCAACAAGCTAAAGTCGGCCACGAATCGTCAGTTTTTCATCGAAAATGTGCCAATTATAGTCTTACCCCCATAATAAGAATCGTCGGGAGACTCGGTCAGGGCAGTGGCACTTATCGAAGCCATATGCGGTCATAGTCGGTCTTAGGAAAATAAGTGCAAACAAGCCCTAGTCGGTCACGAATCGTCCGTTTGTCATCGAAAACTTGCCAATTATAGTGTTGCCCCTATGACCGGCACCGACGGGAGACTTTCGGGCCCGTGGCACTTGCCACGGCCATGTGGGGTCATACTCGGTCATAGGAAACTCTGTGCAAACAAGCCCTAGTTGGTCACGAATCGTCAGTTTGTCATTGAAAACTTGCCAATTATAGTCTTGCCCCTATGACTGGCACCGTCGGGAGACCAGGCCAGGGCCGTGGCATTACAGGCATACTCGATCGTGGGAAAATCAGTTGAAACAAGGCCCACTCGATCACGAATTGTCAGTTTATCATCGAAAACTTGCTGATTGTAGCCTTACCCTATAACCGGCACCGTCGGGAGACCAGGTTGAGGCCATGGCACTTTTCATAGCCATTTGTGATCATACTCGATTGTGGGAAAATCAATGCAAAAAAGCACCAGTCGGTCACGAATCATCAGATTGTCATCGAAAACATGACAATTATAGTCTTGCCCCCTTGACCGACATCGTCGGGAGACCAGGTCGTGGTCAAGGAACTTGTCGTGGCCACATAAGGTCATACTCGGTTATATGAAAATCAAAGCAAACAAGCCCCATTCAGTTACGAATCATCAGTTTGTCATCGAAAACTTGCCATGTATAGTCTTGCACCCATGACAGGCAACGTCGGGAGACCAGGTCGGCACTGTGGCACTTGCCAGATCCATATGCGGTTATATTTGGTCGTGAGAAAATAAGTGCAAACAAGCCCCATTCGATCACGAATTGTCAGCTTATCATCGAAAACTTGTCGATTATAGTCTTGTCCCTATGACCGGCACCATCGGGAGATCTGGTCAGGGCTGTGGCACTTACTGCGACCATATGCGGTCATACTCGATCGTGGGAAAATCAGTGCAAACAAGCCCCAGTCAGTCACGAATTGTCAGTTTGTCATCGAAAACTTGCTAATTATAGTCGTACGCCCATGACCGGCATCCTTGGGAGACAAGGTCAGGGCCGTGGCACTTGCCGGGGCCATATGCGGTCATACTCAGTCGTAGGAATATAAGTGCACACAATCCCCATTCCGTCAAGAATCTTCGATTTGTCATTGAAAACTTGCCAATTATAGTCTTACCCCCATGATTGGCATCGTTGAGAGACCAGGTCGGGGCCATGGCACTTACTGCATCCATATGCGTTTATACTCAGTCATAGGAAAATCATTGCAAACAAGCCCAAGTCGTTCACGAATTGTCAGTTTATCACCAAAAACTTGCCGATTATAGTCTTGGCCCAAGACCAGTATCGTCGGGAGACCAGGTCGGGGCTAAGGCACTCGTCGAAGACATATGTGGTTATACTCGGTCGTTGGAAAATAAGTGCAAACAAGCCCCAGTCAGTCACGAATAGTCAGTTTGTTATCGAAAATGCGCCAATTATAGTCTTGTCCCCATGATCGACACCGTCGAGATACCAGATCAGGGTCGTGGCACTTGTCACGGCCTCATGGGGTCATACTCGATCGGGGAAAAATCAATGAAAACAAGTCTGAGTCGATCACGAATCGTCAGTTTGTCATCAAAAACTTGCCAATTATAGTCTTGCCTCCATGACAGGCACCGTCAGGACACCAGGTAGGGGCTCTAGCACTTGCCGAAGCCATATGCGGTCATACTCGATCTTGGAAAAATAAGTACAAACAAGCCCCAGTCAGTCACGAATCGTCAATTTGCCATCGAAAACTTCCCAATTATAGTCTTGCCCCTATGACCGGCAGCATTGGGATACTAGGTTAGGCCTTTGGCACTTACCGGGCCTATATGCGGTTATACTCGATCGTCAAAAAATAAGTGCAAACAAGCCCCAGTCGTCACGAATCGTCAGTTTGTCATCGAAAACTTGCCAATTATAGTCTTGCGCCTATGACCGGCACCGTTTGGATATTAGGTCAGGCCTTTGGCACTTGCCGGGCCTATATGCAGTTATACTTGATCGTGGGAAAATAACTGCAAAAAAGCCCCAGTCGGTCACGAATCGTCAGTTTGTCATCAAAAACTTGCCAATTATAGTTTTGCACCTATGACCGGCACCGTCGGGAGACAAAGTCAGGGCCGTGGCATTATCTGTGGCCATATGCGGTCATATTCGGTCGTGAGAAAATAAGTGCAAACAAGCCCCAGTCGGTCACGAATCGTCAGTTTGTCATCCAAAACTTGCCAATTATAGTCTTGCGCCTATGACCAGCACCGTCGGGAGACAAAGTCAGGGCCGTGGCATTTACCGTGGCCATATGCCGTTATATTTGGTCGTGAGAAAATAAGTGTAAACAAACCCCATTCGGTCACGAATTGTTAGTTTGTCATCAAAAACTTGCCAATTATTGTCTTACCCCCATGACCGGTACCGTCGGGAGATAAAGTCAGTGCCTTGGCATTTGCCGTGGCCATATGCGGTCATATTCGGTCGTGAGAAAATAAGTGCAAACAAGCCCCAGTCGGTCACGAATTGTTAGTTTGTCATCGAAAATGTCCCAATTATAGTCTTACCCCTATGACCGAGACTATCGGGAGACCAAGTCGGGGCCGTGGCACTTGTCGCGGCCACATGAGTTTATACTCAATCGTGGGAAAATCAATGATAACAAGCCCCAGTCGGCACGAATCATTAGTTTGTCATCGAAAATTTGCCAATTATAATCTTTCCCCATGACCGACACCGTCAAGAGACTAGGTCGGGGTCATGGCATTTGCCGTGGCGATATGCGGTCATACTTCATCATGAGAAAATCAGTGCAAAGAAGCCCCAGTCAGTCATGAATCGTCAGTTTGTCATCGAAATAGTGCCAAATATAGTATTAGCCCTATGATCGACACTGTCGGGAGACCTGGTCGGGGCCGTGGCACTTGTCCCGGCCACATGAAGTCATATTCGGTCATGGGAAAATCAATGCTAACAAGCCCCAGTCAGTCACGAATCATTAGTTTGTCATCGAAAACTTGCGAATTATAATCTTGCCCCATGATAGGCATCGTCGGGAGACTAGGTCGGGGCCGTGACACTGCAGTCACCCTCGGTTGTGGGAAAATTACTGGAAACAAGCCCCAATCGATCATGAATTGTCAGTTTATCATCGAAAACATGCCGACTATAGCCTTGCCCCCATGACCGTCACTGTTGTGAGACTAGGTCAGGGTCGTGGCACTTATCGGGGCCTTATGCAGTTATACTCGGTCATTGGAAAATTAGTGCAAACAAAGCCTTGTCGGTCACGAATCATCAATTTGTCATCGAAAACTTGCCAATTATTGTCTTGCCCCCATGATAGCCACCGTTGGGAGACCAGGTCTGCGCTGTTGCACTTGCCGGGGCCATAAACGGTCATACTCAATTGGGGGAAAATAAATGCAAACAAGCCCCAGTCGATCACGAATCGCCAATTTGTCATCGAAAAGTTGCCAATTATAGTCTTGTCCCTATGACTAGCACCGTCTGGAGACCAAGTCGGGACTGTGGCATTTACCGAGGTCATATGCAGACTTACTCGGTCATTGGAAAATCAGTGCAAACAATGCCCAGTTGGTCACAAATTGTGAGTTATTCATCGAAAACTTGTCGATTATAGTCTTACCCCCATAACTGGCACCGTCGGGAGACCAGGTCGGGGCCGTGGTAGTTGCCTGGGGCATATACAGTCATACTCGGTCGTTGGAAAATCAGTGAAAACAATGCCCAGTCGGTCACAAATTGTCAGTTAGTCATCAAAAACTTGCCAATTATAGTCTTGCCCCCATGACCGACACCATCGGGAGACCAAGTCGGGGCCTTGGCATTTACCGCGTCCATATGCGGTCATACTCAGTCGTGGGAAAATTAGTATAAACAAGCCCTAGTCAGTCACGAATCATCAGTTTGTCATCATAAACATGTCAATTATAGTCTTACCCCCATGACCGAATCTGTCATGGAACTTGAGGTCATATTTGGTCGTGGGAAAATCAACGCAAACAAGCCCGAGTTAGTCACAAATCATCAGTTTGTCATCGAAAACTTGCCAATTATAGTGTTGTCCCTATGACCGGCACCGTCGGGAGACCAGGTCAGGGCCGTGGCACTTGTCGGCACCATATGCGGTCATACTAGGACGTGGGAAAATAAGTGCACACAAGCCCTAGTCCGTCATGAATCATCAGTTTGTCATTGAAAACTTGCCAATTATAGTCTTGCCCCCATGATCGGCACCATCGGGAGACCAGGTCAGGGCTGTAGCACTTGCCGTAGCCATATGTGGTCATACTTGGTCATGGGAAAATAAGTGTAAACAAGCCCCAATCAATCACGAAATGTCAGTTTATCATCAAAAACTTTCCGATTATAGTCTTGCCCCCATGACCGGCACTGTTGGGAGACCAGGTCAGGGCAGTGGCAATTGCCGAAGCTATATGCGGTCATACTCGGTTGCAGGAAAATAAGTGCTAAGAAGCCCCAATTAGTCACGAATCGTCAGTTTGCCATTGAAAACTTGCCAATTATAGTCTTCCCCTATGATAGGCACCGTCGGAAGACCAGGTAGCTGCTATGGCACTTGCCGAGGCCATATGCGGTCATACTTGGACGTGGGAAAGTAAGTGTGCATAAGCCACAGTATGTCATGAATATTCAGTTTGTCATTGAAAACTTTGTCAAATATAGTTTTGCCCCCATGATTGGGACCATCGACAGACCAGGTCAGGGTTGTGGCACTTGCCGTAGCCATATGCGGTCATACTAGGTCATGGGAAAATAAGTGCAAATAAGCCCCAATCAATCATGAATTTTCAGTTTGTCATCAAAAACTTTCCAATTATAGTCTTACCCCCATGACCGGCATTGTCGGGAGACCAAGTCGGGGCAGTGGAACTTGCCAGAGATATATGCGGTCATACTCAGTCATAGGAAAATAAGTGCACACAAGCCCCAGTCCATCACGACTCGTCAATTTGTCATCGAAAACTTGCATATTATAGTCTTGCCCTTATGATCGGCATTGTCGAGAGACCAGGTCAGGGCCCTGACACTTGCCGGGGCTATAAACGGTCATACTTGGATGTGGAAAAGTAAGTGCACACAAGGCCCAGTCCGTCACGAATCGTTAGTTTGTAATTGAAAGCTTGCCAATTCTAGTCTTGTCCCCATGATCGGCACCATCGGGAGACCAGGTTAGGGCTGTCGCACTTGCCATAGGCATATGCGGTCATACTCGGTCATGGGAAAATATGTGCAAACAAGCCCCAATCAATCACGAATTGTTAGTTTATCATCAAATTATTTTCGATTATAGTCTTGCATCTATGACCAGCACCGTCAGTGGACCAGGTCGGGGTCGTGGCACTTACCGGAGCTATATGCGGTCATACTCAGTCGTGGGAAAATAAGTTCTAACAAGCCCCAGTCGGTCACGAATCATCTTTTTGTCATTGAAAACTTGCCAATTATAGTCTTGCCCCCATGACAGGCACCGTCGGGAGACCAGGTAGGGACTGTGGCACTTACCGGGGCCATATGCGGTCATACTCGAACGTGGGAAAATAAGTGCAAACAAGCCCCAATCGATCAAGAATTGTCAGTTTATCATGAAACACTTTCCGATTATAGTCTTGTCCCCATGATCGGCACCGTTGGGAGACCATGTCGAGGCCATAGCACTTACCGGAGCTATAAGCGGTCGTACTCGGTTGTATGAAAATAAGTGCTAACAAGCCACAGTTGGTCACGAATCTTCAGTTTGTCATTGAAAACTTGCCAATTATAGTCCTGCCCCCATGACCGGCACCGTCGGGAGACCAGGTAAGGGCTGTGACACTTGCTGGAGCCATATGCGGTCATACCCCGGTGTGGGAAAATAAGTGTACACAAGCCCCAGTCCGTCGTGAATCGTCAGTTTGTCATTGGAAACTTGCCAATTATAGTCTTGCCCCCATGATCGACACCATTAGGAAGCTAGGTCAGGGTTGTGGCACTTGCCGTAGCCATATGCGGTCATACTCGGTCATGGGAAGATAAGTGCAAACAAGCCCCAATCGATTACAAATTGTAAGTTTATCATCAGAAACTTTCCAATTATAGTCTTGCCCCCATGATCGACACCGTTAGGAGAGTAGGTCGGGGTCGTGGCACTTGTCAAAGCTATAGGTGGTCATACTCGTTCGTGGGAAAATAAGTGCACACAAGCCCCAGTCAGTCACGAATGGTCAGTTTGTCATCGAAAACTTGCCAATTATAATCCTGCCACTGTGACCGGCACCGTTGGGAGACCAAATCAGTGTCGTGGCACTTACCGGGGCCATATGCGGTCATACTTGGACGTGGGAACATAAGTGCACACAAGCCCCAGTCCGTCCCAAATCGTTAGTTTATCATTGAAAAACTTGCCAATTACAGTCTTGCCCCCATGATCGGCGCCATTGAGAGACCAGGTCCGGGTGTTGACACTTGCCATAGCCATATGCAGTCATACTCGATCATGGGAAAATAATTGCAAGCAAACCCCAATCGATTAAGACTTGTCAGTTTATCATTAAACACTTTCCAATTATAGTCTTGCCCCCATGATCGACACTGTTGGGAGACCAGGTCAGGGCCGTGGCACTTGCCGAAGCTATATGCGGTCATACTCGGTCGTGGGAGAATAAGTTCTAAGAAGCCCCAGTCAGTCACGAATCATCAGTTTGCCATTGAAAATTTGCCAATTATAGTCTTGGCCCTATGACAGGCACCGTCGGGAGACCAGGTAGGTGTTGTGGAACTTGCTGGAGCCATATGCGGTCATACCCGAACTTGGGAAAATAAGTGTGCACACGCCCCATTCCATCACAAATCTTTAGTTTTTCTTTGAAAACTTTGCCAGTTATAGTCTTGCCCCCATGATCGACACCATCGGGAGACCAGGTCAGGGCCGTGGCATTTACCCGGGCCATATACGGTCATACTCGGTCATGGGAAAATAAGTGGACACAAGCCCCAGTCCTTCACGAATCGTCAGTTTGTCATTTAATACTTGCCAATTATATTCTTGCCCCCATGATTGGCACCATCGTGGGACCAGGTCAGGGCTGTGGCACTTGTCGTAGCCATATACGGTCATACTCCCTCATGGGAAAATAAGTACAAGGAAGCCACAATCGATCACGAATTGTCAGTTTATCGTCAAACACTTTTCGATTATAGTCTTGCACCCATGATCGGCACCTTCGGGAGACCAGGTCGGTGCCGTGGCACTTGCCGGAGCTATATGCAATCGTACTCAGTCGTGGGAAAATAAGTGCTATCAAGCCTCAGTCGGTCACGAATCGTCAGTTTTTCATTGAAAACTTGCCAATTACAGTCTTACCCCCATGGGAAAACTTTTGGTCATACTCAGTCATGGGAAAATAAGTGCAAACAAGCCCTAATCGATCAAGAATTGTCAGTTTATTATCAAAAACTTTCCGATTATAGTCTTAACCTCATGACTGGCACCGTCGGGAGACCAGGTCGGCGTCGTGACATTCGCTAGAGCTATATGCGGTCATATTAAATCCTGGGAAAACAAGTGCACGCACGCCCAAGTCCATCACTAATCGTCAGTTTGTCATCGAAAACTTGCCAATTATAGTCTTCCCCCTATGACCGGCACCATCGGGAGACCAGATCAGGGCCGTGGCACTTACCGGGGCTATATGAGGTCATATTCGAACATTAGAAAATAAGTGCACACAAGCCCAAGTCCGTCCCGAATTGTTAGTTTATCGTTGAAAAACTTGTCAATTACAGTCTTGCCCCCATGATCGGCACCATCGAGAGACCAGGTCCGGGTGTTAGCACTTGCCATAGCCATATGCAGTCATACTCGATCATGGGAAAATTAGTGCAAGGAAACCCCAATCGATTAAGACTTGTCAGTTTATCATTAAACACTTTCCGATTATAGTCTTGCCCTCATGATCGACACTGTTGGGAGACCAGGTCAAGGCCGTGGCACTTGCCGAAGCTATATGCGGTCATACTCGGTCGTGGGAAAATAAGTTCTAAGAAGCCCCAGTTAGTCACGAATCGTCAGTTTGCCATTGAAAACTTGCCAATTATAGTCTTGCCCCGATGACAGGCACCGTCGGGAGACCAGGTAGGTGTTGTGGCACTTGCCGGAGCCATATGCGGTAATACTCGAACTTGGGAAATTAAGTGTGCACACGCCCCAGTCCATCGCGAATCTTTAGCTTTTCTTTGAAAACTTTGCCAGTTATAGTCTTGCCCCTATGATCGACACCATCGGGAGACTAGGTCAGGGTCGTGGCACTTACCCGGGCCATATACGGTCATACTCGGTCATGGGAAAATAAGTGTACACAAGCCCCAATCCTTCACGAATCGTCAATTTGTCATTTAATACTTGCCAATTATATTCTTTCCCCCATGATTGGCACCATCGTGGGACCAGGTCAGGGCTGTGGCACTTGCCGTAGCCACATACGGTCATACTCGGTCATGGGAAAATAAGTGCAAGGAAGCCACAATCGATCACGAATTGTCAGTATATCGTCAAACACTTTTCGATTATAGTCTTGCACCCATGATCGGCACCTTCGGAGACCAGGTCGGTGCCGTGGCACTTACCGGAGCTATATGCAATCGTACTCATTCATGGGAAAATAAGTGCTACCAAGCCTCAGTCGGTCACGAATCGTCAGTTTTTCATTGAAAACTTGCCAATTATAGTCTTGCCCCCATGGGAAAACTTGCGATCATACTCAGTCATGGGAAAATAAGTGCAAACAAGCCCCAATCGATCAAGAATTGTCAGTTTATTATCAAAAACATTCCGATTATAGTCTTAACCTCATGACTGGCACCGTCGGGAGACCAGGTCGGGGTCATTTCATTCGCTAGAGCTAATATGCGGTCATATTAAATCCTGGGAAAATAAGTGCACGCAAGCCCAAGTCTTTCACTAATCGTCAGTTTGTCATCGAAAGCTTGCCAATTATAGTCTCCCCCTATGACCGGCACCATCGAGAGACCAGATCAGGGTCGTGGCACTTACCGGGGCTATATGAGGTCATATTCAAACATGAGAAAATAAGTGCACACAAGCCCCAGTCCGTCACGAATCGTGAGTTTGTCATTGAAAACTTGTCAATTATAGTCTTGCCCCCTTGATCAGCACCATCGGGAGGCCAGGTTAGGGTTGTGGAACTTGCCATAGCCATATGCGGTTATACTCGGTCATGGGAAAATAAGTGCAAACAAGCTCCAATCGATCACGAATTGCAAGTTTATCATAAAAAACTTTCCGATTATAGTCTTGCTCCAAGGACCAACACCGTCGGGAGACCAGGTTGGACCATGGCAGTTACCGAAGCTTTATGCGGTCATACTCGGTAGTAGGAAAGTAAGTGCTAACAAGTCTTAGTCGGTCACTAATCGTCAGTTTGTCATTGTAAACTTGCCAATTATAGTCTTGCCCCCATGTCAGGCACCATCGGGAGACTAGTTTGGTGCTGTGGCACTTATCGGAGCTATATGCAGTCATACTCGGACTCGGGAAAATGAGTGCACACAAAACCCAATCCGTCACGAATCTTCAGTTTGTCATTGAAAACTTGCCAATTATAGTCTTGCCCCATGATCGGCACCATCAGGAGAGTATGTCAAGGTCGCGGCAATTGCCGTGACCATTTGCGGTCATAGGAAAATAAGTGTAAACAAATCCCAGTCACTCACAAATTGTCAGTTTATCATCAAAAACATTCTGATTATAGTCTTGCCCCCATGACTGGCACCGTCGGGAGACGAGGTAGGGGCCGTGGCACTTGCTGGAGCTATATGCGGTCATACTCGTACTTGGGAAAATAAGTGCGCATAAGCCCCAATCCATCACGAATTATCAGTTTGTCATTTAATACTTGCCAATTGTATTCTTGCCCCCATGATCAGCACCATCGGGAGACCAGGTCAGGGTTGTGGCACTTGCCGCAGCCACATATAGTCATAGTTGGTCGTGGGAAAATAAGTGCAAACAAGCCCTAATCGATCAAGAATTCTCAGTTTATCATCAAAAACTTTCCGATTATAGTCTTGCTCCCAGGACCGGCATCGTCAGGAGACCAGGTTGGGGCCATGGAAGTTGCTAGAGCTTTATGCGGTCATACTCGGTAGTGGGAAAGTAGGTGCTAAGAAGCCCCAGTCGGTCACGAATCGTCAGTTTGTCATTGAAAACTTGCCAATTATAGTCTTGCCCCCATGCCAGGCACCGTCGGGAGACCAGGTTGGTGCTGTGGCATTTACTGGAGCCATATGCGGTCATACTCGGACTCAGGAAAATAAGTGCACACAAAATCCAATCTGTCACGAATCTTCAGTTTGTCATTGAAAACTTGTGAATTATAGTCTTGCCCCATGATCGGCACCATCGGGAGACCAGGTCAGGGATGTGGCACTTGCCGGGGTCATATGCAGTCATACTTGACCTTGGGAAAATAAATACAAACAAGTCCCAATCGATCATGAATTGTAAGTTTATCATCAAACACTTTCCGATTATAGTCTTGACCCCATGATCGGCACCGTCGGGAGACCAGGTCAGTGTCGTGGCACTTGTCGGAGCTATATGCGGTTGTACTCAGTCGTGGGAAAATATGTGCTAACAAACCCTAGTCGGTCACGAATCGTCAATTTGTCATTCAAAACTTACCAATTATAGTCTTCCCCCTATGACAGGCACCTTCAGGACACTAGGTAGGGGCTGTGGCACTTGCCGGAGCCATATGCGGTCATACTCGAACGTGGGAAAATAAGTGTACACAAGCCCTAGTCCATCACGAATCATCAGTTTGTCATGGAAAACCTGGCAATTATAGTCTTGCCCCATGATCGGCACCCTCGTGAGACCAGGTCAGGGTCGTGGCAATTGCCATGACCATTTGCAGTCATACTCGGTCATAGGAAAATAAGTGCAAACAAATCCCAGTCGATCACGAATTGTCAGTTTATCATCAAAAACTTTTCGATTATAGTCTTGCCCCCGTGACTGGCACCGTCGGGAGACGAGGTCGGGGCTGTGGTACTTGCCGGAGCTATATATGGTCATACTCGAACTTGGTAAAATAAGTACACATAAGTAACAATCCATCACGAATTGTAAGTTCGTCATTTAATACTTGCCAATTGTATTCTTTCCCCCATGATCTGCACCATCGGGAGACCAGGTCAGGGTTGTGGCACT
>JAOQMP010068119.1:0-23402 GCA_027563575.1 Erythroxylum pedicellare | reverse complement strand
AAAATTGTGGATATGGTGTTATTTGGTTTTTGATGGATTGTTAGTGATTAGATGTTGTGGAAATGGTTCTTGGAGTTAAAGTAACAATGAAATGATGTATAGGATTAGTGTAGAGAGTTAGATATGGAAATGTGATAGGCTCTGTTTCTTCATTGTGCCAGCATGAATATATAGGTGTTTATACGTGAGTTGATGAAAACTTAGTGATATTCAAGAAAAAGGTTTTTAAGTCAAAGAGTGTAAAGACATATCATCTGTAAAGATGTATCTTCTCAGGTTGACTTTTGCTTCATCTTAAGTTGACCATCTGTATCATCTTAGGTTGACTTTTGTTCTGTCTTAAGTTGACCAACTATATCGTCAGCTTTTCCATTCGTCTGCTTTTTCCAATCGTCTATTTTTTCATTCATCTGTTTTTTCCAATCGTCTACTTTTTCATTCGTCTGCTTTTTCCGATCGTTTGTTTTTTCATTCGTCTTCTTTTTCCAATCGTCTGTTTTATCATTCAACCGCTTTCTTTGATCATCTGTTTTTTAATAAGTTTGATTTGTTCAATCATCTGCTTTTTCTGATCGTCTGCATTTTCATTCATCTACTTTTTCCAATCGTCTACTTTTCCATTCGTCTACTTTTCTAATCGTCTCCTATCTGTTTCGTCTTATGTAGACAGAACCTTGATCGATTCTTTCAGCCATAACTTTTTCATCTAACCTCCAAATGACCTAATTTTTGAAGCTTTAGATTCATAACACATTTCTCTATCTCTCTCCATAGAAATTATAGATTTTGGTTTTGACTCAAAAAATATTGATCTAATCAAAGTAAGGGTATCAGTTGGAAGAGCAAGAACTAGATATTTTACTAAACATGTTCCTATATTTTAATGATATCTCGATCTGTAGGATTTCAATTGAGATGATTTTTAATTTGGAGTAAATTAAAGATATAGGCCTACAAATTGTCTCAAGAAGTCAAATTGTGAATTTAATGGTTTCAATGGGGCAGGAACCCAAGTATTAATTCTACTTATATGAGTTTTCAATATGAGAATAATTTTGTGACAAAATTGATGGTAAAATACTCGAGGTTATCATGAACATGCATTGTACATATTTCATTTAATACATATGCATTATTAAACACTTATGATTGTACAAATTGTGATATTGTGTATGTTAATTGACATAGAGGAGCAACTGGAACGTCAACCCCCAGACGTTGCCGAAACTTCCAGGCATTAACTTTGGGAGTAACCTGTGAGGAACCTAGACGGTTTCTCTCAATTACTGTTTTCTTAAATGATGCTTGAATGATGAATGGATGAGTTTGATTGTTGATTCCAGAAAAGAGGTCCGATGACTGTAAAATGTGAAATGTTTATTGAAGTGCTTTATAATGTGGTTGACTGTGGCATATGTATTCCATACATGAGTGCACAATCAGACAATGGCAGTTATGACCAGAGTAGCCACTCATTAGAGCTTAAAGCTCAACGAGTGAAAAGAGCCTCGAGCTCAAACAGTGAATAGGAGCCTAAGGCTCACTATGTATAATGAGCCCTGTATCCTCATTAGATAAGGGACAGTTAGTAATGAGCCCGGTATCTAAAATGGATACGGGACGGTTCAGGGACTCAGTCACAACAATGTAATAATTGGAAAGTGTCTCATAAGCATTTCATATGCATTTTTATCAAGTATGTGTGATTGACTGAAAGGTCGAATTTGCTTATGCCTAAGTAAAATTGTGATATTATATAAGGTGCAATATGTGTTTATTGCTACGTGAAATAATGTGATGCATAAATTGGGAGATCCATCGATGATGGTTACCTCATTTAAGTTCACAAAACTTATAAAAATTGCAATGTTCTCTTTTCAGGACCAAGAGACGACTCTAGCCACTGATAGGATTGTCCCGCCGTATAGATTGTGTTTAGCAAGAGAGGTCATGGCTTAAACGTCGGTCAGTTGGGATTTTTGAACAACTTAGATAGATTGTATATATAGATTTTCCTCTTTCATGTAGTACTTTTGTACTAGGTTAATAATGTTCATGTAGTAAAAGTTGAAAGACACAATATAGACTTTCAGTTTTGAGCAATGAAATAAGGAAAAAGAATTGGTTTTTAAATATTGTGGTCTTTTTATTGATGCTTTATAGTTGAATATTGATATGATGCCATATGAAGTGAATGTAGAGATCGAACATAGCTCGCCCTTATCGTAGAATATATACCAAAATGACCTTCGGACGTCCCAATGTGTATCCTACGGTAAGAGGCGCTACATTTAGGTGGTATTAAAGCATAGTTTGGCATCTGTTGGGACATATAGGAATGTTAAGCATGAAATATCGTGAGAAATATGAATAATGATTGAAGTTATTATTTGTTATAGGTCATCCACTCTAGGTGATCAAATTAATCAACCAGCTGACCAAAGGATCGGTAGGAGCCAGTAGGGAGTCCTCGATGCCTCGATTTAGGGAGGTACCTCCTAAAGTTCCTGAAAGAAGGGAGAGGAGGTATGATAGGATGCAAAAGTAGGGAGCTATGGACTTCTATGGCAACACAGACCCTGCTGAGGCTGAGGGATGGTTAGAGAGAACAGAAACGGTATTTAACCAGATGGACTACGAGCCTAATGAGAGGTTCGACTACGCATTGTCCTTACTGTAGGGATTAGCTTACAAGTGGTGGAAGACTATTCCAGGCAGTACCACCAGGCCTTGCCAGTTGAAGTGGGGAGACTTTCTGAGGGTCTTCAGGGACAACTATATGCCTAAGATCTATTTGGACATGAAGATGTAGGAGTTATTGGAATTGAAGCAGGGTAGGATGTCAGTGGATGAATATGAGGTCCAATTTAATGAATTAATGGGTTATGCTACTGCTCTAATCCCTACAGAAGAAGACAAGTGTAGGAGGTTTGAGAATGGGCTCAATATGGAGATCATAACAAGGTTGGCACTTTCAAACCTGCACATTTTCACTGAGTTGAGAGCTACTTCAATTAGAATTGAGTATCTAATGAGAGAGAGATAAACTGAGAATGGGCAAGGGTCTAGAGGGAAGAGGCCTAGTGCAAGTCAGGGCCGCTTTGACAAGGGCTTTAGTAAGCGCTAGAACAGAGCATTTAGACCACCAGGTGGATCTAGACAGAGTGGATCTGGGTAGAGGGGCAGATTTTCTTAGACTTTCAGTGGAAGAAGTGCAAGATAGAGATTAAATCAGTATCCAGTATGTGAGCACTGTGAGAGGAGTCATGGTGGTGAGTGTTGGAGGCTGACGGGAGCTTGTCTCAAATGCGGCTCTATAGACCACCAGATCAGAGATTGCCTTGCTACTTTGGAAGCTTAGTCTATTATCAGCGGGCGATCTGGGAGTAATACTACGGTCCAGCAGAGCAGAGGTGGTGGATCTGGACTGAGAGGTCGAGGTAGAGGCAGAGGGAGAGTTGGGAGTTCTTCCATGAGGACTGAAGGGCACAGCAACCAACTACAGTCCCAGGCCAGAGTCTAGGCTATAACTAGGCAGAAGGCTCAGGACTCACCAGATGTTGTGGTAGGTGCACTTCTCATTTATGATTTTGAGGCATTTGCACTGCTAGATCCAAGATCCACACAATCCTTTATCACACCGCATTTGGCATATAGACTGTATTGTGATAAGGAGTTGCTAAAGTATGGGCTAGAAGTGAGTACACCTCTAGGTAGTACTACTATTATAGGAGAGGTCTGTAAGGGGTGCTTGATTAGAATTGATCAAGCAGAGTTAAAGACAGACCTGATTATACTACAGTTGAGGGAGATTGAGGTTATCCTAGGCATAAATTGATTCACTGCTCATAGGGCCATCATGAACTGCTATACCATAGAGGTAGTGCTAGAATCTCTTGGTCGACCAAGAGTAGTATTCAGAGGAGTTAGTCAAGTAGTACCAGCTAGGATGATATCCTTCATGAGTGCACTGAGATTGATGCATGAAGGATGTGAGGCTTATTTGGCCCATGTCATTGATACTAGGGCTGAGTAGAGTATACAGGACATTCCAGTGGTTAGGGAATTCCTAGATGTGTTTTCCAATGAGTTACCTCGACTACCACTAGATCGGGAAATAGAGTTCACAATCGATCTAGTTCCAGGTGCTGCTTTTATATCCATTCCTCCATATAGGATGGCACCTATGGAACTGAGGGAGTTAAAGGCTCAACATCAGGAGTTACTGGAAAAATTATTAGACCCAGTGTTTCACTGTGGGGGAGCTCCAGTACTATTTGGGAAGAAGAAAGATGGGACTTTGAGATTGTGCATTGATTATAGGCACCTGAATTGGGTGACAGTGAAGAATAAGTACCCACTACTTGGAATCGATAATTTACTTGATCAGTGGCAGGGAGCTCAGGTGTTTACTAAGCTAGATCTGAGATCAGGGTATTATCAGTTGAAGATAGCTGAGGTTGACGTACCTAAAAGTGCATTCAGGAGTACGTATGGGCACTTTGAGTTCTTAGTGATGCTGTTTAGGTTGACTAATGCCACAGTACCTTTTATGGCCCTGATGAATAAGATGTTTCAGCCCTACCTAGATCGATTTGTGATTATATTTCTTAATAATATTTTGGTGTATTCGAAGAATAGAAAGGAATATAGTGAGCATCTAAGAGTCATCTTATAGATTATGAGATAGAAGCAGCTGTATGCCAAATTTAGTATGTGTGAATTTTGGCTGAATCAGGTTATATTTCTGGGACATATAGTGACTGGATATGGCATACAGGTAAATCCGAAGAAGATTGAGGTGGTAATGAATTGGGGAGCTCCGAGAAATGTGTCAGAGATTCGAAGTTTTCTAGGATTGGTTGGGTATTACTGGAGGTTTGTTAAGGGGTTTTCTCTTATATCATCCCTCTGACTAAACTTTTGAAAAAGAATGTAGTGTTCAGATAGAGTGAGGAGTGTCAGAAGAGCTTTGAGGAGCTAAAACATCGATTGACTACTGCACCAGTGTTGATTATTCCATCGGGGACCGGGGGATATATGGTGTATAGTGATGCTTCGCATCATGGAGTGGGATGTGTATTGATGTAGCATGGCAAGGTGATTGCCTATGCATTGAGACAATTAAGGTCTCACAAGATCAATTATCCGGTACATAATTTGGAGCTAGTTGTAGTTGTCTTTGCTGTAAATATTTGGAGACATTACTTATATGGAGAGACTTTCCAAATATACATAGATCATAAGAGTTTGACATATCTACTAAGTTAGAGGGAGTTGAACTTGAGACAAAGAGGATGGATTGAGCTATTGAAAGACTATGATTGCACTAGTGAGTACCACCCGGGGACAGCTAATGTGGTGGCAGATGCTTTGAGTAGGAAGCCTGATATCAGTGCAGCTCAGATTCAGTTATCGAGGATACCCAATTTGATTCATATGAGAGCTCTGAATGTGGAATTGAATTTAAAGCAGGATAGGGCCTTGATTGCTGCATTGAAGTTGAGACTGATGCTACATGATAAAATCAGAAGAGTACAGAGAGAAGATCCTGATATGGTGAAGCTTATAGAGAAAGTAAAGATAAATCCAGATTCCGAATTTTAGTTGAGGGACGAGACATTATGGTTGAGACAGAGGCTGTGTGTGCCTAATGTGGATGATCTGAGGAAGGAGATACTTGAGGAACCTCATATGGTCGCCTATGCTATGCATCCTAGTACTACCAAGATGTATAACACATTAAAGCAGCATTTCTGGTGGCCAAGAATAAAGAAGCAAGTGGCCGAGTATGTATTTAGATGCATGACATGCTAGCAGGTGAAAGTTGAGCACCAGGCTCTAGTAGGGAAGCTCCATTCGTTACCCATTCTGGAGTGGAAATAGGAACGAATCATTATGGACTTCATTATGGGATTGCCTAAGACTCTGAGGTAGCATGATGTGATCTAGATCATAGTAGACTGGTTAACTAAGTTAGCCTACTTCTTACTAGTGACAGAAAATGACTCACTTGATCAGTTGGCTCGGAGATACATAGATGAGGTGGTGAGACTGTATGGGGTTCCAGTGTCTATAGTATCGGATAAGGATCCTAGATTTACTTCGAGGTTTTGGAGGAGCTTGCAGTCTACTATGGGGACTAAGTTGAACTTCAGTATAGCATTTCATCCTCAAACAGATGGATACAGCGAGAGAACAATTAAGACCGTTGAGGATATGCTTAGAGCTTGTGTATTGGAGTTTAGAGGAGTTTGGGATCAGTATATGGAATTAATAGAGTTTGCCTATAATAATCATGATCACAGTAGTATCGGAATGGCACCGTATGAGGTACTGTATGGTAGGAAATGTCGGTCACCATTGTATTGGGATGAAGAGGGAGTTAGAATGGTTGAAGGCACGGAGTTGATACAGGACACAGTGGATAAAGTGAAGTTGATATGAAGCCGAATTAAAGCAGCTCAGGATAGACAAAAGAGTTATGTGGATCAACATCAACGTGATATGGAGTACAGTGTAGGAGATAGAGTATTCTTGAGAGTGTCACCCTGGAGGGGAGTTTTGAGATTCAGTAAAAAGGGCAAGTTGAGCCCTAAGTACATTGGTCGTTATGAGATCATTGAGAGAGTTGGACCTTTGGCCTAAGTTGGCTTTATTGAATGAGATGTCTCAGTTGCATAATGTGTTTCATGTGAGTATGCTCTAAAGATATCGATCGGATCTGACATATGTGACATCGGCTCAGGAAATCAAGGTTACTAGTAACTTAAGTTATGTTGAGGAGCCGATCAAGATTGTAGGATCGCAGATCAAACAGTTGAGGAACAGAGTCATTCCATTGGAGAAAGTCCCATGGAGGAACCACTCAACTGAGAAAGCAACATGGGAGACAGAGGAGCATATGAGGAGACAATATCGCCACCTGTTTGAGCAAACAGGTAAGAATTTTGAGGACAAAATTTCTTTTAAGGAAGGGAGAGTTGTAAAATCCCATTACCTGCGCCCTTCAAGTTCCTTCTTCAAAGAACTAACCAAACTAGCCCTTCATGCAACCAATACACTCACAAAATCTAGGTAGGTGTAGGATGATCTTAACACCCAAAAGACAACAATATAAAAGATAGCTTGAGGTAGCTTCTTAATGTAGTATATGGCAAGGAGTTTAGTGTGATAGCACATAAAAATTGAAGTAAAATTTAGAGCAAGGAGAGGGGATGATTTCGGTGGTGAATGAGTAAAGAGAAGGATCAGTTATAACAAAAATTAGCTAATGCATAAGGTCATGCCATGTGTAAGATAGGTGTTCTTACTCTAAAAACACTTATCATACAAAGACACAAACCATATGTCCTTTAATGGAATAACCCACATGTCACACATAGAAATAACCCATTTGTCATCCATTTAAGTTACCAAATGTCACAATTTTATTAGGCCATTTGTCACTCAACCAATGTTGTCAAATGTCATTCAATGTATAGGCTTGGTCATACTAATTTTCATGTACCAACTTGTCTTACCGCTTGACAATTTTCCTAGTCCAAATGTACATTTTAATGCATCAAATTTCTAATGTTATCAATTAATACTAAATTGCTACTCATGGTTCATCAAACCAAAATTCAAAACTTATGTAATTCACAATCATATCACAATTTCAACACCTATCATTTTTACTTTTATGGACATGTAACATTTCAACTAGGGTATAATTGGGGGCCTTATAAGATCCTTACAAGCATTTGAAGGAATTTGATGTGATTTGTATAGGTATGAAGCCTACGAATCTGACTGAGGAGCAAATCAAATTAAGAGCCTTCCCATTTTCTCTAAAACATGATGCTTAAGATTGGTTGTATTACTCCGCTAGTGAAATGTGCAGACATGAGCTGAAATCAAGAGACTATTCTTTGGAAAATATTTTCCAATGTCAAGAGCTTCCGATATTAGAAAAGAAATTTGTGGCATCTGATAACATATGGTGAGACATTATATGAATATTAGGAAAGATTCAAGAACCTATGTGCGAGCTGCCCCCATCACCAAATAAACAATCAACTGTTGATTCAATATTTCTATGAAGGTCCTTTGTTGACAGACAGGAGTGTGATCGATACCACAAGTGGTGGAGCTTTGGTTGAAAAAACACCGACAGCCGCAAGAGATTTAATAGTGAACATTGCTTCCAATACACAACAATTTGGGATATGTTCTGGCCATAGTTCAAAATAAGTGAATAAGGTGAATGTGTTAGCGTTGGAGAAGAGAGTAGACGATCTTACATTTTTGGTGCAACAATTCGTAGTCACAAAGAAAGAAGAAACAAAGGCATGTGAAATATGTTTAATGTTGGGACACTCTATTGATGCATACTCGATTTTACAAGAGGAAAGTGAAGAAAAGGTCAATGCTATGGGAGGATTTGTCGAGCAAACTCAAAGGAAATATGATCTATTCTCAAACACCTATAATCCGGGTTGGTGTGACCATCCAAATCTGCGTTGTGGTAACTCTCAAGGACAATAAGCCACTTCAAATTTCTAGCAATATAGGGAACCCTATATTCCTAGACAACATCAACAAATGGCACCCAAATTAGAAGGTAAATCCTCTATAGAAGATATAGTTAGATATTTGGCCACTAACACCTTGACATTTCAGCAAGATACTCAAGTTAGTATTCAAAATCTTGAAAATCAATTGAGCTAAATGGCAATAGTAATCGATTAGAGGTGCAACATTATGGAAAATCTTCTGCTCAAATAGAAAGCAATCCCAAGAAAAGTGTCAAAGCTGTTATGTTACGGAGTGGTAAAGAATTGAAGGAACCTTCTCCAAAATTCTCTAAGAGGGAAATGAAAGAAGTAAGGAAAGAAGTACCCAACCAGCCAGAAAAGGAAAAAGGAGCAAAAACAAATTCAAATATGCAGAAATTTGTTGCGCTGCCCCCTTTTCCTAATCGATTTGCCAAAGCAAAGAAAGAGGAGCAAGAGAAAGAGATATTGGAGACTTTCATAAAAGTACAAGTAAATATTCCTTTGCTTGATGCTATTAAACAAATTCCTCGTTATGCTAAATTTCTAAAGGAGCTTTGCACTTTCAAATGGAAATTGAAAAATGATGAGAAAATACAATTAGGAGAGAACATATTTACAATACTTCAGAAGAAAAAGCTACCACCTAAATGTCAGGACCTTGGTATGTTCACTATCCCCTGTAAAATTGGTGACTTAAGAATTTAAAAAAGCTATGTTAGATTTAGGTCCATTAATAAATGTCACTCCTTATAATGTTTACAAGTCCTTAAACCCCCTCAAAGAGACTAATGTAGTGATTCAATTAGGGGATTATTCGAATGCTTATCTAAAGGGCATGTTAGAGGATATTTAGTTCAAGTAGACGAAATGCTTTTTCCAGCTATTTTTTACATTTTACAGAAGGGTAGTAAGGTTGTATCCTCTTCAACTCCAATTTTATTTAGAAGACCATTCTTGAAAACCACTAGAACAAAAATTGATGTTCATGATGGATCGTTGACTATAGAATTTGATGGTTAATTAATTAAATTCAATATATACAATGCCATAAAATTTTCGGATGATGAACAACCAGTTGTTTTTGTGGATTTTATTGACCCTTAGGTGCAGAAAAATTCTCCATTCCTTAAATGGAAGAGATGAACTTGAGACAATTCTTGAAATTGGAGATGCATTGCAGTGGCAATTGCTTACAGAGATGTTGGTGCCCAATAACAAACTTGAAGCCATGTTTTGCAAATTGGAGAAAACTAAGAAAATGATGAGGCAATTACCTTATATGGAGTTATCCCGAAACAATTCAAAATTATTGCCTTCGTTGATTCAACTGCCCATATTGGAGTTGAAAAATTTGCCCAACCATCTAAAATACATATTTTTGGGTGATCAAGATATTTTGCCTGTTATTATCTCAATTAAACTCACTCATTTGTAGAAAGAACAACTAATTCAGGCGCTATGACAACACAAACAAACCATTGGGTAAAGAGTAGCTAATTTAAAAGGTATTAGTCCCACCATTTGTAGGCACCAAATTTTGATTGAAGATGAAACCAAAGAGGTAAGGCAACCTTAACGTCGTTTAAATCCACCCATGATGAAGATGGTGGAAAAGGAAATCTTGACACTTCTTGATGTTGGGATTATCTACCTCATTTCAAATAGAAATTAGGTAAGTTCGATCCAAGTAATTCCAAAGAAAATTGGGGTAATTGTAATAGAAAATAGTGATAGTGAGTTGATACCCACTCATGTTCAAAATAGGTAGAGAGTTTGTACAGATTATAGGAAGCTAAATTCAGTTATTAGAAAAGATCATTTTTCACTTACATTTATTGATCAAATGCTTGAAAGACTTGTAGGTAATTCTCACTATTATTATCTAGATAGTTATTTAGGTTATCATCAGATTTTGGTTTCATTAAAGGACCAAGAGAAAACAACTTTCATATGTCCATTTGGCACCTTGGCTAGTCGAAGAATGCCATTTGAGTTGTGTAATGCACCGGTGACATTTCAAAGATGTATGGTAAGTATTTTCTCTAATCTTGTGGAAGATTATATGGAAGTTTTCATGGATGAGTTTACAGTTTATGGAGAATCTTTTGAAACATGCATTATCAACCCTAGGAAAGTGCTTAAACGTTGCATTGAGACTAATTTGGTTTTAAATTATGAAAAATGTCATTTTATGATTGATCAAGACATAATTTTGGGTAATACAATCTCTTATAAAGGAATTGAGGTTGATAAGGCTAAGATAGATGTTATAATATCTTTACCTTACCTCACAACTATGCGAGAAGTTCACTCTTTTCTTAGTCAAGCAGGATTCTATCGGCATTTTATTAAAGACTTTTTGAAGATTGCTCAACCTATGATAGATGATAACTGTAGATTGCATCATGTTTTAAGGTATAGTTTGGTTTGTGTTTAGTCGTTAATTCAATCATTTAGTATATGTGTAGGTTAAAATTGTGTGTGTTTGTGGTTTAATTATGTTTTATGTGTTTTAAGGGTTAGTACAAGTTTTTAAGCTTAAATATTATGTTTTTGGGATACCTTGATGTTTTTGCTAGTTTTTCAGGGTCAGTATCAAAGAATGGAGAAGTTTCGAAAACATTCGGGCCGAAACAACGACCAAAATCGTGGCTTATCAGGTTATGATTGTTATAGAAGTTTCAAATTTGTCCCCCAATCATGGCTTGCATGCCATGATCGTGACAAAAGCTCAAGGAACAGCCCACGATCATGACAGAAGGTTTAAATGTGAGCCACGATCGTGGCCTGCATTAGGCTTACGTGTAGACACTTATAAAAGTCAAGTTTTGAGGGATTTTTTGGACCTTTCGGACCTTGGAAAAAACTTAGGGTTACCCAAAATTCAAGAGGATATAAAAAGAATAAAAGAGGTAGAGAATGGAGCTTTTTGGTAGCCACGTTGATAAACCTTTGAGAGAGATCATCGAGAGATAGAAGAAGGAAAAGAGAAGAGGAGAAGAAGCTGATTCGAAGTACTTCTTAGATCAAGAGGATTTCCGATGTCGCTACATTTTGGATTGTATTTCTTGTTCTTTTTAGTTTTATTTTTGTATATAATTGGATTGAATAGTTGATGATAGGATCCAAAATGTCAAGGATGTTCTAAACTCACATTTGGAATTTTATTCTTGAATTAATAAGAATCTGATTATTTATATGTTTATTGGATATTGTTGTGGTTTGATTATGCTATGGCATAATTTGATAATAAACTGAGAGGGTGAATTGAATGAAAAACAATTAAATTCGACTAACAAAAGTTAGGTGATTTAATAGAAACCAGAATTAAATTAGATTGATAATTTGTTTGCAGAGAGATCTTGTATAGGTTTCCAATAGTTTAGTAGAGAACTTCAGAACTAATTAGGGTTTTGGATAGGTTGTGAATTGAGAGATTGCAACCTATATAATCTAATTAGGGTTTATGAATTAGGGTTAATGGTTAAAACTCGAGACAAAGTAATCAACCCTAGGATAGTCTAGAACCAACAATCCAATAATTCACAAACAACTAAGTTAGCATTAAGGATAGGTAAAATTCCCTTTCTCTCAATTGGTAATTTCCTTCGGTTGATTCTTGGGTGTGCTGCAAATTGCTTAATAATTAGTATTTTTGTGTTTGATTCTTAATTTAATTGATAGAATTAAATTATCGTATTAGTTTCGTTGCATCTTGAATTATTGTTATTTGTTTATGACCTTAGATTTTAGGATTAGATTAGTTTCCTCCTCGTGGGATCGACACCTTTGGTACTACGCTAACGAATTATCGAGGGTTAATAATTAAAACTTACACTCAACTAAACCCTAATCAATTTTTTGGCATCGTTTCTATAGAGGTGAAGATTAGGTTAATTCTTATAATTTAAGGCTTTTTTTACCTTCTTTTGTGTTAAAAAAATTGGGCATAATGTAGACGACACATGAACTTGAATATCACCAGAAAACAATAGGGAATCTCAAGAGTTGAATACTGAGAAGAGATAAAAAGAACGATCATGGAGGATGTATGTTATAGGGAGCAAAGGACTCTTGCAGATTTCAATGAGCCCCAATTTAGTTGAGGAAACCATCATCCTTATATGAATACGTACACTTCGAGGGTGGCAGAACCACCTAGATTTCTATTGGTCTAATAATGTAAGTACTCAAATGGGACATCAAGACCTATTAGGACTTCAGTAAGATGAGTCAAGTTTATAGGATTCCAAATTGGACAAAATCATGGATAAGCTAACAAACATGGAAGAGATTGGAAGAACAATTTGATCCAATAATGGAAAATCATGCCTCTTCTATTCACATCCTGAAGATTCAAATGAGGCATCTTTTCTGTGAATTTTGTAAGAGAAGTGGAAGACTCTCCAAGCAATATGGAATTACATCCACGAGAGCAATATAAGCCTATCATACTTAGATATAGGGAAGAGCAAGAAAAACTGATGGGAAATTAAGTTAAACCACATCTCGTAGAAGACCAAGAGATGAAGAAAGAGGATGAAGAAAAGAACACACAACCCTACCCTCCCTATTATTCCCTAGATCTTGGTATACCATGCTTGAACATTGAAGAAAATGGGGTATATGTCCATGAAGAGAACCTCATCATTCGGATTAGTGATGACTAAGTGACATTCAACATGAATGATGTATTAAAGAATCTGGAGGAAGGCAACTCTTTTAGAAAAATTTATGTGCTTGAATCTTTGAAGAAGCGAGAGCACAAAGAACAGTTGACAATGGGCATCAAATTTGAAGAAGCTATGGAAGTCTCTATTCAACAAGCTAAAGAAGAAGAGGAGATGAGGGTGAATGAGGAAGAACCAAGAAAAGAACAACTCACCCTCTTAACGAGAAAACTACTAGATTCCATTGGAAGATTCAGGGAGTTTTTTTATTTCCTGTTTTGTTAACATTTCACTAAAAAAAAAGGACATTACTGAGCTTAATGTGTTTTCATAATTTTATCAACGTTGTCCTTTTGATCATTTTGTAATTTGTAGCTTACTTACAGGCTACAAAATTGATGTTGAATGAAAAGAGTATAAGCAAGTCACTCATAATTGATCTCGGTTGAGTTTCCAATGATACAAGGTCAAGCTAATGACCATAAATTAGCACATTTAGTAGTTAGATTATATTTCCTATTCTTTTTAGTTTTATTTTTGTATAGAATTGGATTGAACAGTTGATTATAGAATCTAGAATGTCGAGGATGTTCTAAACTCACCTGCGGAATTTCATTCTTGAATTAATGAGAACCTGATTGTTTATATGTTTATTGGATATTGTTGTGATTTGATTATACTATTGTATAATTCGATAATAAACTGAGAAGGTGAATCGAATGAAAAATGATTAAATTCGACTAACCAAAGTTAGATGATTTAATGGAAACCATAATTAAATTAGATCGATAATTTGTTTACAGAGAGATCTTACATAGGTTTCTAAGAGTTTAGTAAAGAGCTTTAGAACTAATTAGGGTTTTGGATACATTATGAATTAATAGATTGCAACCTCTATAATCTAATTAGGTTTATGATTTAGGGTTAATGGTTATAACTCGAGACAGAGTAATCAACCCTAGGATAGTCTAGAACCAACAATCTAATAATTGACAATCAACTAGGTTAACATTAAGGATAGGTAAATTCCCTTTCTCTTAATTGGTAATTTCTTTCAGTTGATTCTTGGGTGTGTTGCAAATTGCTTAATAATTAGTATTTTAATGTTTTATTCTTAATTTAATTGATTGAATTAAATTATCGTATTAGTTTCGTTTCATCTTAAATTTATGTTGTTTGTTTCTAGCCTTAGATTTTAGGATTAGATTAGTCCCTTCTCGTGGGATCGACATGTTTAATACTATGCTAACGAACTGTGCGCTTGTAGATTATTGATGGTTAATAATTAAAAGTTCTACACAACCAAAACCCAATCAAGTTTTTGATTTTGATGAGCCACGCAAAATTGCATTTTATGAACTAAAGGAGCGACTTCATACTGTCCCAATAATTTAACAACCGAAATGGGGCATTCCCTTCGAATTAATATACGATGCATTGGATTATGAAGTTGGCGTAGTTTTGGGTGAAAAAGTGGACAAAGTACCTCATGTCATTTACTATGCCTCCATGACACTTAACAATGCTCGAAAGAATTATTCCACAATGGAGAAAGAATTCTTGGATGTAGTTTTTGGGTTGAAAAATTTTCAGTCTTACTTATGGGGTACACGAGTGATCATTTATTTAGACTATACAACTTTGAAATATTTGGTGACTAAGAAAGAAGAAAAACTAAGGTTGATTCGGTGGATCTTACTCGTACAAGAATTTGAGTTGGAAATACGGGACAAGAAGGGAGCTAAAAATTTGGTGGGCAATCATCTCAGCTGGATCACTGCAACCAATACATTTGTTGTTTTCCAAGATGAATTTCCAAATGAAAGTCTCTTTGCTTTCCAACAAGTAATTCCATATTATGCTGATATAGTAAATTTCTTGGTAACTAATACCTTACCTAGTGATTTATCTAGAGCTGAAGAGGATAAAATTAGACAGAGGCCAAATATTATATATGAGACGAACCTTATATTCGGAAATTTTGTGCTGATCAAATTATTAAAAGGTGTGTTGCGGATGATGAAATTCCTTCCATATTAAAATTTTGCCATTCATTTGTGTGTGGGGACACTTTGGCCCTAAAAGAACAACTCATAAAATTCTCAAATGTGTTTTATTTTGTCCAACATTATTTTACGATACTTATATGTTTTGTAATTGTTGTGATCGTTTCTAAAGAATAGGTAGTCTGGGATGAAAAGATCAAATTCCACTTACAGATATCTTTGTATGTGAAATTTTTGATATATGGGGAATTGACTTAATGGGTCATTTTCCTTCATCTTTTGGTAAGACTTTTATCATTTTAGCTGTGGATTATGTGTCGAAGTGGATAGAAGCGAAAGCTACTCAAGCTGATGATGCTAAGGTTGTAGTCAAAGTTGTCAAATCTAACATTTTTGTCAGGTATGGAATACCTCAAAGTATGGTTAGCGACATGGGAACTCATTTCTGCGATAAAATTATTGGAACATTGTTGAAGTAGGCAAGCTAAAGTCTCTAAGTGGGAAATTAAATCAAATTTGGAAAAAGTGGTGAAGTTGAACAGAAAAGATTGGAGCTTATGTTTGGATGATGCGTTGTGGGCCTATCGGACTATTTACAAAACTCCAATAGGCATGTCACCATATAGGTTAGTTTTCGATAAACCTTGTCATTTTCCTGTGGAAATAGAACATAGAGCCTACTAGGCTATAAAGTAGTTCAACATGGAGGCTGGTAATAATTGGAAGTTGCAATTGCAAAAGTTAGAAGAGATCCGTAATGAGGCTTATGAAAATGCAAAAATTTTGTAAGGGCAAAACTAAAGCTTTTCATGATAAAATGATTTTAAGGAAGCAACTTTTAGTAGGACAAAATGTTCTTCTTTATCATTCAAAGCTTAAGTTATTTATAGGAAAATTACGATCTGACTGGGTCGGACCATTTATTGTTACTAATGTATTTTCCTATGAGGTGGTAGAAATTCAAAGTTTAGACACTTTTAAGATGTTTAAGGTTAATAGACACTGCCTGAAACCGTACTATGAGAATTCTCTAGTCAAGAATGTGAAAGTGATAGAGCTGGCAGCCCCAATCTATCTCTAATCAGGTAAGTTGAGGAACACATCCAGCTAATAACTTAAAAGAAGTGCATTTAGGGGCAACCCAAAATTTTCATGTTCAATTTTATTTCTATTTTCTAGTATTTCTCTTTTTTTAAAAATTATTTGTTTTTTTATCTGTCAATTTTATTCCATTCCTTTTAGTATTTTCATATGTCAATATTTCCAATTCTAGTTTAATTATTGACACAAAAAATTATCTCACCCACCCATTGCAATTTCATCCTTACACGTTCATTCTTTTTCCCGTACCACACTTTAACCAACACCAGTACCATTCCAACGAAAACCCTAAAAATTTTACCCTCCTTACCACCGTAACTGACACCACGCACTAGTGCAAATTTTCATTGGCTTTGTGCTCTTATTTTAGTGATTTCAGATTTATAAAATTCTAAAGCTTAGGACCATGCCATATAAGAAGAATGACACATATTGGTTAGCTTCACACATTAGTTCACACATAATCTCCATCGGGTACCAGAGCTGTAATGCCAAGTCCCTCCATTCCTCTCATTATCGAACCAACCCATGGTCCTACAACTTGAAATCGAACTTGAAAAGGTAAGCAAATTGAAAGGATAAGCCAATAGAACTCACTGATCGTAAGGTTTAGTTGTGAGTAAGTTTTAATATTAATGCTTGATAATCCACAAGCGTACGATTTGTTAGCGTAGTAGAAAAGGTGTCGATCCCACAAGGAGGGAGTTAATATAATCTTAAAATCTAAGGCTAGAAATAAATAACATAAACTTAAGATGCATGAAACTAATATGAGAATTTAATTCAATCAATCAAATTAAGAATCAAACACAAAATTACTAATTACTAAGTCATTGCAACACGCACAAGAATCAACTGAAAGAAATTACTAATTAAGAGAAAGGGAATTTTACCTATCCTTAATGCTAACCTAACTGATTATGAATTATTGGATTGTTGGTTCTAGATTATCCTAGGGTTAATTACTCCCTCTCGATTTATAACTATTGACCTTAAATCATAAACCCTAATCAGATTATAGGGGTTGCAATATCTCAATTTATAACCTATCCAAAACCCTAATTAGTTTTAAAGTTGTCTAATAAACTATCATAAATATGTGCAAAATCTCTCTTCGCACAATTTCTCGATCTGATTCAATTATTGTTCTATTAAATCACCTAACTCTTGTTAGTCCAATTTAATCATTTTTCATTTGATTTATCCTCTCAGTTTATTACTGAATTATGCAATTGTAGAATTAAACCACAATAGATCCAATAAACACATATATAATCAGATTTACATTAATTCAAGAATAAAAATTTAGAAGTGAGTTTAGAACATCCTCAACATTCTAGATCCTATCATCAACTGTTCAATCCAATTCTATACAATAACAAAACTAAAATTAAATAGATGATGGATGATAGGAGGCAACGACGTCAAGAAACCTCCTGATCTTGGAAGTATGTGAAGTTAGCTTCTTCTCCTCTTCTCTCTTCCTTCTTCTGTTCCTCTATCTCTTTATGATTTCTGTCTACCTCAAGGTGGCTAATGCAAAAGCTCTCTTTTCTGCCTCTTTTAAATATCCTCTTATGTTCTGAGCAATCCTAAGGTTTGTTCAGGGTCCGAAAGGTCTAAAAAATCTCTCAAAATTTGATGTTTTTGAGTGTTTGCGTGTCTGCCCTATAGGCCATAATCGTGGGCCATTTCTTAGGTTCTGTCACAATCGTGGCCATAATCGTGGGCAAATCTACTGCTTCTATCATAATCATGGCCTATTATGCCACAATCGTGGGCTGTTGTTTCGGCCTAAACATCTCTTAAACTTGTCTGCTGTTCGATTTTGACCCTGAAACACTAGTAAACACATCAAGGTACCTCAAAAATATAACATTTAAACTTAAAAGCTTATGCTAACCTATAAAACACTTAAAACACAAATAATTAACAAACTAACACAATTCTAACCTAAACAAATACTAAATGATTGAATTAATGACTAAACACATATCTAACTATGCCTTAAAACACGATGCAATTTACACTTATAAACATCCCTACACTTAAACGTTTGTTTTTCCTCAAGCAAACAAAATAACAAACACACAAAAATCATAAAGCACATAATGCAATAATGAGACAATGGCTTCAACTTCATCAAATAAATTTAGATTTAAATTTAACATGTAAAATCTGCATCTAGCAGCTCTGGATTAAACATACATATTAATCAAAACTTAAATGTGAAGTTAACTTTCAATTGTGCACACACATTAATAATTATTTGGTCCTTCAAACTTTGCAACTATTCCTAAGTACATTTTCATGAAAAGTCAAGCTACTTACTTATTTGGTAGGTTTTTATTAGAAAACATAAATTTTTAAATTGCTTTCTGTCGACATGGACCTAATCTTTTACACGGAGGCAAACATTAGTGATGAATGTCGATCTGGTTACTCGACTAAGTCATGTTTTTATTAAGTTGCTTAGTTGGAATGTCATTATAGACTTTTGACGCGGAGGCACATATTTGTGATGCATGTCAATCCGGTTACTTGGCTACATCACGTTCTCAACTGGCTACTAGCTCTATTCATAACCCGAATGCCAACGGAATACTTATTTCTTTAAAATTAACAATCATACATTTTTTAATTATTATTGTTTAATGCCTACCTTTTTGGTTTAGCTACTTGTTTTCATGAAAAAATACTAGCAAAGCTACTTTAGTCAAAATACCTAAAATTATGAATGAATGTGACAACTTATAGGGTGATAAACTAACACTAAATCCTAATTAACTTGCATATTTAGCCAAAGGACTAGATTAACAATTTCACGAGCTAATAACTCTTCACAACCTAATATATAATGTTCAAAATTAAATCAATTTTCATTCTATCCAAGTCATTGACACATTCATACAATTCACAATATGCGACCTAACAAACTATCATATAATATGCAAAATTTACATTCAAAGCAAACACATAACCCTCCCCACACTTGAACAACATATTGTTCTCAATGTGACATGGAGACAAACAAACACACATAGAAAGAAGAGGCATAAAATAAAATAAAACACAAACAAAAATAAAGACTAAAGTTAAAAGAAAAAGGTTAGAAACAAAGCCTCACGTTGATGGAGGCAGGGATGGTGTTCAAGGTGGCAATTGTACTCCTTGAGCCTCGAAGTACTCATGAATTTGACGTATATCTCGACTCTAACGTTGTTGTGTGTAGGCCATCTACTTCATCCTTCTAGAGTTCTCTACAAGTGTACTTGTAATTACCTTGGTGTTCGCAGATATTATATCAAGCACTTTCATCCAACCTGGTTCTTTTGTGTCTTCTTCCTCTTCAAACTCCTCGCTAGTTGAGTCCTCTTCTACCTGTTGAGGAGGCCCTGTGCTAGAACGCACCTGATCTTCACATGAGTCTTTTATCTGATGTCCTAGAGTTCCATGTTATGGGACTTAAGGATTTCAATACGCCACAAATGATGGTGATTTAGAAAATCCGGGAGGTAGATGGTTAAACCATTACAATCCATGTCATAGTACTCAGAAATAGTAGAAACCAAGAACCCTATACCCAAATTGTTGCTCCTCTTGCTTAGAGTTGCAACAATAGCATTAAGCACATGTGTGGAGGTGCACACTAGGATGTTGTGATCCATGCACCATAACAGAAAAAGTTTCTTTGTTGAGCACTTGTTGGTTTTGATTTGTCAAAACTAATTGACGCATTAACTTATGTAATAACAAGTGCTCATGGGTTTGTATGATGTTGTTGTGGGCATTCTTAGCATCGAATCGCTCTAACCCAGTGAGTTCATTCCAATAGCGAGAAGCACGAAAATCATTGTGATGATCGATAATGGAAGATTTGGGGAACTCGTAAATATCACACATGATTTCAATGTTTAGCTCATAAGTTCATCCCTGCAACTTAAACCACATTTCCTTAGGGTTACTAGGTTCGATATAAAGGGAACTGAAGAATTCGAGAGGGAGCTCCTGGTAGACAGGATATTAGAAGTGTATAAACTTCGCCCATTGAATTCTTTCTGCTAGATTCTCTACCCTATCTTGCAATTCTAGCCTATCAAGCATATTTAAATTAAAATATTTCGGGACTACTATTTGTTTAACATTAAAAGATTGGTAATGAATACCTTCCTCCTCTGTGTAGATTAGGAAGGATGATCCGAAATCCAATAACTTGTTCCTCCCTGAGACTTGATTTCATCTCGATGATTGGTTGCACTTCGTTGAATGCTTAATGCACAACATACTGGGTTGCAAATAGGTGAAGGTTGGAATAAAATGAAAATTTGGAATTTGGTTAGAGAGAAGGAAGAGTGTTTGGAGGTTGTAAACTTAGAGAGATAAAGTTAAAATGAAAGTGAGTAAAAAAATGAAGTAAGAAATGAATATATAAGTGAAGGAAGAGCAAAATGGTAAAAATTTTAGCTAAAAATCGGGTGGATAATTTTACCCTGTTGTAGGCCAAAATCGTGGCCTGCAATATTTTCACCAATTTTTGATATTTTTTCTTTTGTCCTTCTAAACATTCCCGAGATCACTTCCTAACTCTTTATATCTCTTTCACCTCTCTTTTGGTTACTTCCTCAATCATCTAACTCATGTTGAAGTCCTATGCCTTCCTGACCTTATTTAGAAACAAAATAACCTAACTATGGAATTCAAACTATCTAAACGTCAAAGGAAATAACATGGAATTAACAATCTATGGGTTGCCTCACATGTAGCGCTTCTTTTAATATTGGTAGACCCTTTATCCTTAGGAACTCAGTCGGGATCAATTATGAGCGGCTTGCTTTCATTTTTTTGTTCAACATCAATTTTGTAGCCTATAAGTATGCTACAAATTACAAAATAACCAGAAGGAAAATATTGATAACATTATGAAAACCAATTAACCTCAGTAATGTCCTTTTTTTGAGTGAACTGCTAACAAAACAGGGAATAACAAAGCTCCATGAATGTTCCATGGAATCTAACAATTTTCCCAGTAAAAGGGTGAGTTGTTCTCTTTTTGGTTCATTCTCATTCGCCCTCATCTCCTCTTCTTTGTTAGTTTTTTTAATAGAGACTTCTTTACGAGAAAGTTGTCTCACTTGAATCTCCAGGTTATGAATAGAAGAGGCATGATATTTTGTTCCTCGATCAAATTGCTCTTCCAATCTCTTCTAGGTCTCTTCTATGTTTGTTAGCTTATATGTGATTTTGTCCAATTTGGAATCCCATGAACTGGTCTCATCTTGCTGAAATGCAAATAGGTCATAATGTCCCATATGAGTACTTACATTGTTAAACCAATAGAAATCTGGGTGGTTCTACCACCTTGAAGTGTATGGTTTCATATAAGGATGATGATTCCCTAACTAAATTGAGGCTTATTGAAATCCGCAAGAGTCCTTTACTCCCTAAAATACACATCCTCCATGATTTTTCTTTTTATCTCTTCTTAGTATTGATATTCTCCATTGATGACCGGTTATATCCACATTGATGTGTTGTCTACTTTATGCCTAGTTTTTTTAACACAAAAGAAGGTGAAAAAGCCTTTGACTATAAGAATTAAACTTATTGCCTCCCTAACAGTGGCACCAAAAACTTGATCGTGAGTTTTGGTTATTTGTAAGTTTTAATATTAACCTTCGATAATCCGCAAGCGCACAGTTTATTAACGTAGTACTAAAGGTGTCAATCCCATGATGGAGTTAATATAATCCTAAAATCTAAGGCCATAAATAAATAACAGAAACTCAAGATGCATGAAACTAATATGAGAATTTAATTCATTCAACTCAAATTAAGAGTCAAACATGAAATAATAATTAACAAGCAATTGTAACACACCCAAGAATCAACTAAAAGAAATTACCAATTCAGAGAAAGGGAATTTTACCTAACTTTAATGCTAACCTAGCTTATTTTGAATTATTAGATTGTTGATTCTAGACTATCCTAGGGTTGATTACTCTCTCTCGAGTTATAACCATTGATTATAAATCATAAACCCTAATCAGATTATGGGGGGTTGCAATCTCTCAATTTACAGCCTATCTAAAACCATAATTAGTTCTGAAGTTCTCTAATAAACTATCAGAAACCTATGCAAGATCTCTCTTTGTACAAATTCTCGATCTGATTCAATTCATATTCTATCAATTCACCTAACTCTCATTAGTCTAATTTAATTGTTTTCATTCGATTCACCCTCTCAATTTATTACTGAATTATGCAATCGTAGAATTAAACCACAACAAATTCGATAAACATATAAACAATCATATTTCCATTAATTTAAGAATAAAATTTCGAAGGTGAGTTTACAACATCCTCAACATTCTAGATCATATCATTAACTGTTCAATACAATTCTATACAACAATAAAATTGGAATTAAATAGGAAATACAATCTAAATGGATGACGGGAGGCAGCGACATTAGGAAACCTCCTGATCTGGGAAGTACTTCGAGTTAGCTTCTTCTCCTCTTTTCTCTTCCTCTTCTCTTCCTCAATCTCTCGATGATTTCTCTCTAGGGTTTCTCAATATGGTTGATGCAAAAGCTCTCTTTTATGCCTCTTTTCTTGTTCTTTAAATATCCTCTTGTGTTTTAAGCAGCCTTAGGGCTTTTTTTAAGGTCCGAAAGATCAAAAAAATCCCTCAAAATTTTACGTTTTTTAGTGTTTGTGTGTTTTCCCGACATAGGCCATGACTGTGGGCCTACAAACCATGATTGTGGGCCATTTCTTGGGCTTTTTTCATGATCATGGCATGCAAGCCATGATCGTGGGCTAACTTTGGTGCTTATGTCACTATCATGGCCTGTTATACCACGATCGCAGGTTGTTGTTTCAGCATGAATGTCTCCGAAACTTCTCTGTTCTTCGATGTTGACCCTAAAATACTAACAGACACATCAAGGTACTTCAAAAACATAACATTTAATTTAAAAGCTTTTATTAACCCATAAAACACTAAAAACACAAATAATTAACAAACTAACACAATTCTAACCTAAACACATACTAAATGATTGAATTAATGACTAAACACAT
>JAOQMP010068104.1:0-23412 GCA_027563575.1 Erythroxylum pedicellare | reverse complement strand
TGAATTTCCATTGGTAAATTTACAGATGGCCTCTTTAACGATGCCTTTATCCGTCGATTAATTCTATCGCTTAATTATTTTATCAACAGAATATGAACGTTTTCCGTCGGTAATTTCAGTCACTAAACAACTATTTTCTTTCGCCCTCAGTAAACATACCGACGGAAATAATAATTCATCTACATATTTACCAACGAGATTGAATTTCCATTGGTAAATTTACAGATGGCCTCTTTAACGATGCCTTTATCCGTCGATTAATTCTATCGCTTAATTAGTTTATCAACAGAATATGAACGTTTTCCGTCGGTAATTTCAGTCACTAAACAACTATTTTCTTGCAGTGGAGGAGATACTAATGAACACACCTAGAGGCTATATGCTTGGGAGATTTGACAACGTCCTTGCTAATCAAGTGGTACTTCATTGTTGTTACGTTGTATTAACTTCATCTGAAATTCAATCATTGGAATACAGTAACAAAATTTTCCACTGTTATCTGAATAGATTCATTATGAAACCACTGGGCCAGAAATTTGGAAAGTCTATGAGGAGGAAAAGTTGATGTACTGGTGTCTGGAATAGGAACAGCAGGTATTGTTACTGGACCCGGGAGGTACATGAAAGATAAAATTCCTAACCTTAAGGTACATCAATTTCTGAGGTTTGTGTCTTGGTTAATACATTAAGATAGGCCATTTATTTAACGAAAGTGTCTTTTCTGAAGAGTTTCCTGAAAGTCTATGTCTTCTAATATCATTTACACCAACTAATCTGTTGCTTTTGTTTCATTTCTGAAGTGTTTACTGAAAGTTTATGTCAGTGCGTTTTCTACTATCTATTTTGTTGTTGTTTCTTCTCTTCAAGTATCAAGTCAAGAAGCACTTGAAACTGCTAAGCTGCTTGCCTTGAAAGAAGGTTTTTGCTTAGAATTTCATTTTTCTGATATGTAGAAGAATTATAGTCCAGTTCTTAGAGGAACCTCGTTTATTGTAATATAGAGATTTCCTATTCCACCATAGGTATGTATATCATCAGACGCTATAATAAAATTGGCAAAAAGGCCAGAAAATTCTAGGCTACTGATTGTTGTAAGTTTAGCACTGTTCTTGATAGTGTTTTGTACTTTAATACAAATCCAAGCTTACTAGGCCCAGCGTAATTCGTGTGTAGTCTCTCGGGTAGAATCTTGGCATTGTGTTATACTAACTCATCATTACTTTGTTGGTCTCATTAGGCTGTTTTCCCCAATGCTGGAGAGCGTTATCTTTCTTCTCTACTATTTGATTCCTTTAGGGTAGAGGTAGAAAACATGACAGATGATTGAGTTGTTAATTTCATAAACGATTAAGCTATCCGGATGTTGGAAGTGCTTCACTTGTATGCGTTTTACACTGTGGTATGAGCTGAAAGATGAAACCTCAATCTTGATTCATACCAATGATTTGTACCGAATAAGGCTATAAGTTCCACTAGTAAGTTTTTTAAGAGTGTAAACTTGTGGTTGTGACCATTGGACATTTTTTTCCCTTAGTTTATGCCTTATTATGGCACCATTTTCTCTAGTAATGTTGCATTTTATTAAAAGAAGAAGAGAAGACAAAAGGGCATCAAGTTTTATGCTTTGATGGTTCTTGATACGATACTGGTACTCTAAGCAATGATACAATATTGGATTTGTCTATTCTATTCTGAACCTGCAAATGACAAATAGGTGATCAAGGTAGAGGAAAAAGACAGCCACAAAGTGTGGAATGCACAGGAAAAACCACTACAATAGAACTTAACTCCGTGATATGTACACACCACCTGGTGTTCCAGAGCAATGCTTTTGTGCATTCAAGTATTATAATACTTTAAATGAAAAACAGGTGATGACTATAATAATAACCAAACCATGGCCATTAATCAATCACAATTTTGTAGAAGTGAGTGTAAATAGAATCTAACTCAAGAATATTAATCATAAATTTGAGCAGGGGCCACAAGGACGCAGGCCCCTTCTGTCACAAATTATGATGTAGGCTCTTCCACATAGGGAAGACCTTAAGATAGCACCCCTCCCAGTAGTGCAATGGAAGTCACTAACTTAGGCCATAGGTCTTTTTGATCACCTACTGACCCCATCCAGGTAAGTATGTTTTCTTGTTGGGGCACGCCTTCTACTTGTACTCCCATATTCTTTGTCTAGTGGCTATGGCTTACAAATATGGTTTAGCTTATGGGTGTTTTACTACTATTTTTAGTGCATTTAGAGACTTGTTTCTAAAGGCTAAGAACTTTTATGAATTATTAAATTGATTCTTGAAATATTGATTAAGCATTTTTTAATCGCTCTGATGAACTATTATTATTATTATTATTATCATCATCATCATCACCTAACATTTGATAAGTGTTTAGTTCTAAATTTTATTATTGACTTGATTGAGTGAAAACTTGAAATTATAATTATATGTTGTTAACTTGTTATGGTTTATTGATTCAAGAGAGGTATCAAAGTCTTTGTATTTTGTTTATGAGTTCTTGATTCCACTTTTTGTATGGTTTTCTCTTATCCATCTTTAAAGACTTCGATAGTAAATTCAAAATCTAAAAAAAATTTGTAGAAATGGTTGCAAATTCTAAAATCATCATAAAACTAATGCTTGCATCTCTTTTAATGTTCTCTTTGCTTTATTATATTCTTATATCATAATTTCATCTTTTTTATAAATTTATTTAAATAGATTTTTATAAGAGAAAAGACTATCAATTTATACTTCTTAAGTTTTTCTTTTTATATAATTTTAAAGAGTCAACTACCTTAGTCATACTAGAAATCATAAAAAAAGTTATTAGATAAACTATTGGAATTAAGGAGTGAAGACCTTAAGTCAAGTGCAACAATTAATATTGATCGATAATTAGACATTTGTATCTACACATCATAACAATCATCGAACCTTATGATTGCCTTAAAAAAAACAAGTGTTGCCTAATTTTTACCATATTACATTGTTTGCCTATATTTCATAAATGTGGAGCAATGTGTATTATTTTTCATTGATTTTGTAAAAGGCTCATAAACTTTAATATACAAGTAAAAACAAAATTAGAAGGAGATTTACAGTGATTATAGTACAACTACTAATGTGATTTAAATTGATCTAATCTTATCTGCAAAGATTTGAATAGTTGATATGCATGCATATCACATGTTATCAACCCCCCTCAAGCTCATGATGGTTTGCAATTAAGAACTTGTGATGAAGGCATTGGAATGCTGAAGAGGATAAAAGCTTGGTCATAACATCAGTAATTTGAAGAGCAAATGAGATGTTTCTAAAGAAGAGTGCTTTGTTAGCCACCAAGTCACTAACAAAATGTATATCAATTTTAATGTGTTTATTACAACAATGTGTGATCGGATCAGAAGTAAGGAATGTAGCACCAAGATTATCATACCAGAGAGCAAGTATAACATTAGATAAACCAATTTCTCGCAGAAGTGGTGATCCAACAACGTTTCATTGTAGCAAGAGCAATGCTCTGACATTTAGCCTTTAGTATTGGATTTGGCAACAATAAGTTGTTTCTTAGCACTCCAAGATATCAACTGTGGTCCAAGATAGATGCAATATCCAAAAGTAGAGTAAAGATCATCAGCGCAACCAGCCCAATCAACATATATAATGTAAGTGTGGATGATCTGAGAAAGTAAATGTCGTGAGATGATGTAGAACAAAGATAATGGAGAATCCATTTAACGGTAGTCCAATGCACATTAATAGGGGAATGTAAAAACTAGGAGACCTTATTCATAGCAAATTGATTGTTATGATAAGTAAGATGATTCATGACATTAATTATAATCCCATGTTTCAACTTATAAGTGGTTATTAAACTCTTTTCTTTGAAATCATCCTCATTTTATGAAGTTGATTACAAATCATGCCATTTGGAGACATTTATTTATATGGAGTATACACGCATATATGCCTTTCCGTTAATGCACCAATTAAGACCTTTTAACTTAATGCACAATAAACTCTAAAGATGCATATATGCCTTTACTACAATCGTGCACTTAAAACAATGTTGCTCAAGGTAAAACATGTCTAAGTACATATATATGCCTTTTTTAATTACTATTTTTTAGCAACAACTAAAACTTTGTTAACAAAAAATGTGATTAGTAAAGTGTAGGTCAAAATATATTACCAATTACTTCAAAATGTTAATGAATATGAAAGATAAATGAAGAAAAGAATTGTTTTCTGTATGTATTATAAGAGATTTGTACAATTATTTATACAAGAGCTGAAAGTATAAACATGAAAATATAATTATACAGTAGAAGATTTCAAGGCTAAAAATATGTTGCTAAAATCATGGAATTTGACTACTGTAGCTGAATCAAAGGCATGCGTTATCATCCTCAGGATTTTTTAGTGACTAGATTACGAAAAAAATGAATATCTATTTTATTGTGTTTGGTGCGAGCATGAGAAATAGGATCAGCAATGAGGAAAGTGGCACCAAGATTGTCAAACCATAGTGTTGGTGGTGGGGTGGAAAGACCAATTTCATGAAGAAGTGATGTAATCTAATATACTTCTACTG
Source organism: Erythroxylum pedicellare (assembly GCA_027563575.1). Taxonomy (NCBI): domain Eukaryota; kingdom Viridiplantae; phylum Streptophyta; class Magnoliopsida; order Malpighiales; family Erythroxylaceae; genus Erythroxylum; species Erythroxylum pedicellare. Next base: position 18,807 of record JAOQMP010068104.1, on the reverse strand, counting down.
AAGCAAGTGCAATCCTCCGATATTCGACTTCAGTACTAGAGAGAGTAACTGTAGGTTGTTTCTTAGCACTCCAAGAAATAAGATTAGGGCCTAAGTAAACACAATAGCCAGAGGTGGAGCAATGATCATTGGGACATCCTGCCCAGTCAGCATCAGAATAGGCCGCGAGGGTAAGTGTTGGTGATTTTATGAAGTGCAAACCATGAGAGATGTGGAACATAGATATCAAAGGATTCGCTTGATGGCTGTCCAGTGAACATCAGTAGGACAATGCAGGAATTGGGAGACTTTGTTGACTGCAAATTGAATATCAGGACGGGTGAGACAAAGATATTGGAAGGCACCAACGGTGCTTTTGTATTCAGTTGGGTCTGAATTAGGATTCAATGGTTTTTAGAGAGGGGTAAGATACGAGTCATCAGAGTTGGTGTGGGTTTAGATTGATCAAGATTTGTATGAGAAAGGAGGTCTTTGGTATATTTTGTTTGGGTAAGGAGAAGGCCATTTGGTATGGTTGTGGTTTCAATTCCAAAAAAGTAGTGAAGAGGACCCAAATCTTTGATAGAGAAGGTGTTATGTAGATTATCTATGAGAGTGGTAATGAAGGATTAGAAGAAGCTAGCAACTAGTATATCATCCACATAAACCAAAATAAAAGTGGTGTTAGTGAAAGTGGGGTGAATGAAGAGAGAGGTGTCAAATTTATATTGAGTGAACTGGAGGTCTAAAAGTTTTTGGCTTAGACGTTGAAACCAGGCACGGGCAGCCTGCTTTAAACCATAAAGAGCTTTATGAAGGTGATAGACATAATGAGCATATTGAGGATCCACAAATCCTAAAGGTTGGAGCATGTAAATTGGATCATGAAGATTTCCATGAAGGAAGGCATTGTTGACATCTAATTGATGGATGGGCCAAGAATTGGAGAGAGAAAGGGTGAGAACTATGCGAATGGTTGTTGGCTTTATGATGAGACTAAAAGTGTCAGTGTAGTCAATGTCGGGTGATTGGTGATAACCTTTGGCTACTAGGCAGGATTTGTAACAATCAATTGTCCCATCAGGTTTTCTTTTAGTTCGGAAGACCCATTTACAACCTACTATATTGGCATGGGTTGGTGGTGGTACAAGAGTCCAGGTTTTTCTTTGATGGAGAGCTTAAAGTTCTCCAGACATAGCCTGACACTAATGGGGGAATTTTTTGGCATGTGTATAACAGGTGGGATCAAGAGTATTAGGTGAGGAGTTGGTAGTGTGAAACATAACATAATCTAGAAAATTTCTTAGTTTTACGGTATTTGTGCGAGTGCGGGTTGTCATAGGATGATTGATTTGCTGAGATGATTGGTTGGGTAAGGGCTAGTGTAGTGATGATTGATGATGAGTAGATGAGGTTTGCATTTGTAGTGGTAATGGTAAGTTTATTGTAGGAGGTGGGTGTAATTGAGGTGGTGGAGTGGTAAGGTCATTGTATGGAAATTGAGTTTCAATGAAACAAACATGTCGAGAGAGATGGACTTTATTTGTGCTAGGATCAAGACACTGATAACCTTTATGTTGGGAAGAATACCCAAGAAAGATGCATGGTTTAGCCTTAGGAGTGAGTTTATTAGACCATGTTGAGCCAAGGAAGGGAAGCAGACACATCCAAAAACTTTTAAGTGTGTAAGATTAGGTTTGGTATGGAACAAGACTTCATGAGGTGTTTTATTAAGGAGCACTGGTGTAGGGAGAAGATTGATTAGGTAGACAACTGTTGAAAAGGCTTCATACCAGAATGTTTTTGGTAGGTTGGCATGGAGGAGTAAGGTAAGACATGTTTCCGTTATGTGCCTAATTTTCCATTTAGCAACACCATTTTGTTGGGTTGTGTGAGGACAAGAAATGTGGTTGGTTATGCCATTATTGGATGTATACTAAGCAAAGGGACCTTTGATGAGTTCAGGTGCACCATCAGCTTGTAATACTTTGATTGTGGTGGATAGTAAGTTTTCATAGGTGGTTTTGAAATGGTGAAATTGATCAAGAGCTTATGATTTATGGGTTAATGGGTATATCCATGTGAAATGACTACAGTCATTAATAAAAATAATAAAGTATCGATACAGAGAGAGAGATAAAGTTAAGGATGGTCCCTAAATATCACAATAAATGAGTTGTAATAAAGCTGTTGATTTGCAACATGATGAGGAAAAAGGAAGTCTAGTACTTTTACCTTAAAGGCATAAAGTACAAGGTTTTATTACATAAGGTTTATTAGAGAGACTTTAAAACAAACTATACGTTATGGTATGGTAGGGATGACCAAGTCGTTGATGCCATATTACAGGAGGTACCATTTGAGTAGTAAAAACAATTGGATTGTGAAAGGTGCTAGGTATCTTCATTAGGTAGAGGTTGCCATGAATGTTACCCTTGAGAAGGGGTGTCTAGGTTTGGAGATCATTCACAACATAACCAAAGGGGTTAAACTCGATGGAACAAAAATTATTAGTGACAAATTAACCAACAGATAGAAGAGTAGTAGTTGTTTGTGGAACAAGTAGTACATGATTAAGATAAAGAGATTTCAGATGGTGAGTGAGTGTGTATGTGCCAGTGGAAGTGGTAGAAAGGGCTTTGCCATTACCAACAAGTACTTGATTTGTTCCACTATAGGACTCAGCATTGTCTAGGAGGCGTCATATGAGCAAAAGCACTAGTGTCAGAAAGCCATTCAGTGATAGTGCCAATGGTGATATTAGAAGTATTTGGGTGATCATTGATGTTCATAGTAGAGAATGTCCTATGTAATGTGTTTGGGTTAGGGTATGGTTAGGCATTTCTAGAGATGGAATATCTAAAACGACACTTAGCAGTGGTGTGTCCTATTTTGTAGCAAATTTGACAAAGAGGAGGTGTATTGATGTAGTTTGATTTTATAGTAAGGTTGGGCTAAAAGGATTGATGGTGAGCCAAGGGAAATGATTTGGACTGGGCTGGATGGGAGTTGAAGTGAGGCTGGTGGGCTTGATAGAAGGAGTTAGTGGATTGGGATGGAAGGGAAGGAAAAGGGACGTGGGCTGGAGGGCTTGAATGGTTCGGTGGCCCAAAGTTTTGGTGATGGGTGGATTTGGGGAAGGCTGATTGATTTTAGTAAATGGGTCGGTTGTTTTGGTGGCTCCTCCGTCCACCTTTTCCTTGGACGCTGTGTGTGGAGCTTGCAGCTGCAAAGGTGACGTCAGGTGGAGATGGTGAGGGATACAACGATAACCTCTATTCACGAAGGAGAAGCTTGGCTCGAAGCTCGGTGAAGGAAGGTTGGACCTCGCAATTCTCTATAACGGTGGCAAAGGCTTCATAGTCAACTAGTAGACCATTGAGGGCAAGGACGACCAGGTCTTCATCTGAGACCGAGGCTCCTATTGCGGCAAGATCCTACATGATTGAGAATAGAGTGGTGAGATATTCAGAGATGGAGGCGTTACCTTTCTGGTGGAGTGCAATCGGTGATGAAGGAGAGAGAGTTGGGTTGTCGTCTGCTGTAAAAAGTAAGTCTCTAGTTAGGTCCACAACTGATGGGCAAAAGTACACCCAAGGGCCAGAGAGGACACCGCTGGAGACAGGGTAGCGGTTAGAGCATAATAAACCAAGCCATCGTGTTTGTCCCAGTCAAGTGATGTAGTGTTTGGTGGTGGAGCAAGGGTGCCCTTAATGTGTCCTAGTAAGTTGTAGGTACATAATATTATCCTAACTTGATTGCACCAAGCAAGATAATTGGAGTGGTTTAATCTCATAGTTATGAAGTTTGTAATGTTCTGAAGAGGGAAGGTTGGTAGTGCTTATTCTACTTATTGTGTGGCCATTGGCATATGTTGAGAATCTTCTATGTGATAACTATGTTGGAGATTTGTGAAGTGAAGTTGTAGAAGGTATGTGTTAATGGAGTTGTAGTGGAGTTTGATAGTTTTAGTGATTCCTGAAAAAAAAAGTATGTGGTTTGAGGTTATGAAGATATGAGCTATGTAATTGTCAGAAGTATTTGGGAAGGTTGGATAGAAGAAGGCTCATTTGTGGCTCTGATACCATGAAAGATATATGAAGAAAAGAATTGTTTTCTGTGTATATTATAAGAGATTTGCAAAACTATTTATACAAGAGCTGAAAGTATAAACATGGAAATATAATTATACAGTAGAAGATTTCAAGGCTAAAAATATGTTGCTGAAATCATGGAATTTGACTATTTTAGTTGAATCAAAGGCATGCGTTATCAGAATAAACGCTTTGAGAATAGCAAAAATAATTACCCAAGGCAAGAAATCCTTTACTAAACAAATAAAAAATACCTAAAGAAGATGTATAATTTGAGTCAAAACAACATGTATTAGTAACTAGGCTTGAAAGCCAATACATACATGTTAGAGAGAAAGCAAATAAAAGCATTGCACACCCTAATATATTAGAGGGAGAATTACATGCCTAAACATCAATACCCCAGATAATTTCGAGAGAGCATACTCTTGGAATGTTTTGTTCCAAATGAGAAGTCATCACAAAAGAACTATCAGAAGATGAGCCCTAAAGGTGTGAGGACATGTCCCTTAAACCTTTCACCTTTAGGATCGTTGCCTAAATCCTTCAAGATTTTGGCAAAGCAGAAACTAAAATTGAGGATCAGACTTAAAACATAGGCTTAAGGGCAAGCAAATCACTGACACTTAAGTCATCAATCCCCAAGTTTAGGTGGTTCCAACTTAATAAGCTCTTAACACTTGTTCAAACCCTCGATGAAAGATGTGTGCATGATTTCATAAATCCAACTCTTAAAAGACTGACTTTCCACAAAATATAAAACACATCCATCATATACATTATGCAAGTGAAATATTATCTTTGATTATAAGTTCTACATCTAATTTATTGAAGTATAGTCAGAATATAAATCTTAGCATCGAAAGCTTTCAAGCCCTATCTTATTCCTCGAGCTCCTGTATAACCTTCTCATATTCATTAGTCATCTCACTTTGAGTCTAGGAGAACATAATCGGCTCTAATTTAGACTCGTTGGTAAGGATTTCCATTTACAAAAGTTCTTAAAAGCAATTTATAAGATTCAAAATTCTACGTAAAATTCAAACATCTATAATTAAATATAAAAAATATATCTATTTTTAAAAAAAAAGGAGAAAAATTTAAGAATCATGCAAAATATAAAAATAGTGATTACCTGAGTAATACAAATTCTTTCATGCACTTCTGATTCCCTGAGCAAAACTCACAATAGTTACAAGTTACCTTTCATCCGTTCAAAGTACAAGAATACCTGCTAAAGCTGTTTAAAACTAAGAATTGGTGGGGCACGCCAGGCCCTTGCAGTAGTGTAAGGCATGGACGACGCACGAGGGCTCCAGTAGCAAGCTACTGAGACGAGCCCTCCCCCTAGAAAAATAAATTTAATATCATGTGAGCCAATGGCCCACGTATCAGATATTAAACTGATAAGAACAGATACTACACTTGATCTTAGCCAAAAGGCCGAGAAAGGTATGCTTTGAAGCGTTGTCTTTGCTTTCTTCTTATACTTTGGTTTTGGCTATTGTGTTGTCTCTCTTTCACCGTATGGGATGAGATATTGCAATTGACTGGTCTATCTATCTCTCAGCCAATAACAATTAGAAAGCTGTTTAGGATGGTCAAATGTCAACACAAAGCTGTACGTTAAGTGTCAACTGTCACAACAGAATGCAAAAGAAATAATGTCATTATCGTGCTTGTATGTCTGCATCATAGAATACATTTATCAGCCTAGCCTTGACTTTAAACATCAGCTTCTACTGCTCGTGTGTGGCAGATTCCAGACTTTTTGGTAAGCTTCATTTCAAGTTGGTTGGTTATTACTCTTGCTTTCTTCTCCGTTTCGTTTGGAAATTTTCCAAAGAATCTACAAACCTAGTGGTTTGCTTAGAAATGCATGCTGCAAGTTATTCCGATATCAATCTGTTAGCATTTGGGCTTTTGGAGTTCGCTTTCTAGATATTTTGACATATTGGAAGATTCCTGGTAAGGGGTTCCTCAGAATTGAAACGTTTTACTCGTGAATTGTAACTGGTACTTGTTTTACTCCTGACTAACGAAACTATCGAGAGGGATGACATTACAGACCTTTTTCTGACAGTTCTTTGTCTACCTGCAGTTAACCTCCGAAAATGGAGGACGATTGTGCAATAAAGATGGATATTACTGAAGTATAATTTGCTCCAGAATATTCATGGTTTAGTTAGTTTTTGTGATCTATTCATCCCTTTCATTGTAATTATTTGCAGTTAATAGGCAATACCCCTATGGTCTATCTCAACAATGTTGTGCATGGTTGCGTTGCTCGTATTGCAGCCAAGCTAAAAACCATGGAACCTTGCTCTAGTGTTAAAACACAGGTACCGACCTCCGCACCATTCTTTAGTTCCACAGTGTAGTGTTAAAGAAGCGTTCTCCTGGAAATCAAACCAACAGATTTCTTTTGTTTCCAAATGCAGGATTGCTTAAGACGCAGAAGATAGGGGCTTGATCACACCAGGGAAGGTCAGCTGCAAAAGGATCTTCATATGTTTTTATTTCAACAAAACAGTGAAATTCTACCTGTCAAAAGGTCCTTTTATGACTGAGAATGGATGGTTTCGCAGTTTTACGCATTTGATGTATACAAATCATGACATATAACATGGGTCAAATGAGGGAATCATAGAACTGTTGGCATTTAAATTTATTTTTATTGTTATTTAATATATGCTTTAATTGTTGGGAAGTTGAAAGTGTAAAACGTTAGGAATGTGGAGAGTTTAGAACTAGAATGTTCTATGCTTTAATTGTTGGGAAGTTGAAAGTGTAAAACGTTAGGAATATGGAGAGTTTAGAACTAGAATGTTCTATGTTGCCTATAAATTGTATTCCTATTTTGGTTTAATGTCAAGAAGTTGAAAAGAGAAGAAAATTGATAGAAAACAACTATGCTTCTTCGTTGTTCTATTTTTAAAGAAAATATAGTCCTTCAAGAACAACTAGCTAAGCTGCCCTTTTTATCTAGTTGCGATTTGATCAAATTTGGTTTAAGACTCTACTGATTGAAGCTACCAGTGGTAATACTGGAATTGGAACGACGTCCATTGCTGCAGCAAGGTGCTATAAAGTGATCCCGATAATGACAACTCATGTGACTGTTGACAGGAGAATTGTGCTACGAGCTTTTGGTGCAGAGTTGTTCATCACTGATCCATCAAAGGGCTTTCAGAGTGTTATGGATAAGTATGAGCACTACAAGGAAACTACTGTTTATAGATGGAAAATTACCAACAGAAATATTATCGACGATAATTAACGACGGAAAAAGCCATGTAGTCATTGATTTTGTCGTATTATATGGTAATTAACGACAGACAAATAACCCATCGACAAAGACAGATCGGAAATTTTCAGGGTGATTTTTGCTATAGAAGATGGCTACAGAAACCGAATTACCGTCGATAAATCTGATATTTAACCCTTCTACTACAATGAAACTAATAAAACGTTGTCGAATCGGTTTTTACCGACGGACATGCATTTCGTCGATAAAGTTGTGATTAAAATAACCCCGTTTTCATACTTCAGAAGTTTACTAAAATTGAAAACGACATCGACGATGTCATTTTCATCATTCGTTTCCCGCTTACCCCATATACTTAATAAAACGTTGTCGAATCGGTATTTACTGACAAAATTATATTCTGCCGGTAAAGTTTAGGTTAAACGACCTCATTTCCATCCTTCGGAAGTTAACTAAAATCAAAAACGACATCGTTTTCATTATCACTTTCCAGCTTACCTGACCCCCTAGTCCTTATTTTCAACTTTTGTGTTTTTTTCTTTGTCGCACCGTTGGTTCTTTCTCTGTGGTGGGTTTGTTGTCGCGCCGTCGGTTTGTTCTCACCGTTCATCTCTTCTTGCCGTCGTGGGTTCATCCTTCTCGCCATCGTGGGTTTGTCCTTCTTCCTTCTCGCCGTTGGTTGCATCCTGCGTTGCTATCTATTGCTTACCTAGTCACCGTCTGTTCATCTCCACATCTGTGGATCTGCTGTGCTTAAAGCTCAATTGATTTTCGAATGTAAGTTGTTAACATTTTATTCTTGGTTGTTTTAAAGTGTATTTGGTCATAACATTTTCTGGGTTGTGTTGTATGGATTTTATCTCTGCTATCTTTGCCTGATATTGTGTTGTATGGATTTGTCCATATGTTGGACAACTAAACTCGGCATTCACTATAAGAAGGTTGATTCTTGTGGTCTAGAATATGAAGGTATTATAAGTCGCATCTAGCACTACATTTGCTTAACTTTTTTAAGAAAAGAATAAGGGTCTAAACATGATCTTGTAATCTTCAGTTTTGCTTTTAGAAAGGGATATAGGGATGGACACATCTGTTTCTTAGGTGTAATCTTCTAAATGTTTTTAAAAAGAAACATGATTATAAACATATTCTTAATTTAAAATGTGTACTCTTCTTTATCTACTTTTTCATTTGCATGACTTCTAAGTTTTCTGTGTATCAAGTTAAGTCTTCACTTTATATTTCTACATAAGAATACGTCATATCTAGCTAAAGATTGTAAGATTACATATCTATTTATAAGAGTCTTATGCAATTATTTCTAGGTTGGTGATATACATTAAATAGGTTAGATAATAGTCATGTCTAACATTTAGATATATTGATCACATCCAAATAATGAATGAACTTATGTATGGTAACTAGATTTGTCAATATATCAAATGTATTATCAGCAATGTGAACCTTTTATAATAATATCTAACCAAATATAATCAACCCCCCAATCTTATGAAACCTTACACTATATGCTTGGCTATAACATGATACACCTAGTTCTTTGCCAAGTAAAAGACACTTTGACTACCACAATGCACTTGAATGACATCATATACCCATTTCCTAAATTTGTCCCATAAGTCATAGTACTTCTTTAGTAGTCTTAACTATAACCATATACTCTCTTTTAGTTGTACACAATATAACTATAGACTTAAATGTTAATTTCAACAAGTAGGTCCTCTTACAAGAGTAAAAACATATTCTATGGTAAACCTCAAGTGTCCACCTTACCTGTATAGTTAAAATCTACCTAACTTATAGCTAAAGAATCACCCTCCTGAATGCTAAACATAATACTATAGTTTTTTTTAACTGTTATTTGATGCACTCAACGCATATTATTAATATCAAAAGATAAAACGTCATATAGAAAAAGTGGAGGGCATACCCTTCCATTCAAAACCACACATAGAATTAGCTTCCTTAGCTATTGTATGAGCAACCTGATTCGCTATCTTCCTAATAAAAGCAGAATAAATAAACTGATGCTCATTAAGTAGGGCTTTACAATCCTGAATAATCATTAAAAAATAAGAAGAAAATATATGTGTAGATGTCAAGAATTGAGTAATTATTTGATAGTTAGTTTCCACACATATTGAGAAAAAAGATAATGTCTTGATCCAACTTAGAGCTTCTCGAAAACATAGAGCTTCCCCGATTTGTGGATCTCGCCATCTTGGTAAAATCATTAATTTTCTAGCACAATTCTACCCTTAAGAATCACGAATTATTATTCCTAGTCCATAAAAACCATTCGTCAGTAGTGCCACATCTACGTTGCATTTAAAATGGTTTAGCTAGGGAGCTTTCCATTTGGATTGAGAGTGTTGGTGTTGTTTGGATGAGAGATTGTTCCTCTTCTGTGCTACTTTCCATTCCAGCAGAGTTGTTCTGGCTCGACTTATAATGAAGGATTTATCATGGAGTTTCTGCTGCCATACAAATTCATTATAGTGATTACATAAACTCCAAATAATCATAAACACCTTTTCCTTTTATGTATTTGTGAAAGAAGCCATAACCAAAGCAAGCCAATCATGTAAGGACGTACTAGAGGTCCAGTTCACCGAAGATCCATTCCAGTTCACAGAAGATAATAACCAAACAAATTGAGTAAACTCACGGTGATAGAATACATGTTTTTTCAGTTTCTGTTGATGTACCACAGATAAGACAAGTGTCAATTAAATCAACGTATCTCCTTTTTAAGTTTGCTCGACATGGAAGAGTATTCCTTAAAACACGCCAGATAAGGATTTTCACTTTACCTAGAACATAGACCAGCCAAAGTTTTTCCCATAGAAATCCTGTGACAATGAACTTTGTGTTAACGCTCTCCATACCAATCCTATAGCCTTCTTTCACTTGGTATTCTCCCATGTTTTTTAAAGTCCATATCCAATCATCCTTAACCCTCGGAAAACCTAAGGGAATCTGTAAAAAAAGTTCTGCATCTCGTGGAATGAAAGAGCTTCAGATTAGTACTTCATTCCATCGATGATTCAACATAAGATCAGCTACTTTATTGAGGTTTAAGTGCTCTATGAATTCTGTCTGAATATGTGGACCCATATCATTAATTAACCATGGATCCTACCAGATATGAATGTTCTGCCCCTCTCTAACACATCTTCGACATCCCTGAATTAAGATCGATCTTGCCTGACATATACTTCTCTATATTTAGCTTGGATTGTTACCTATGTCTTCTGTAAAGAAGTCAACATTAGGGAAATATCTGGCTTTCAAAATCTTTGCAGCAATATAATTAGGATATTTAAGCAACCTCCATCCTTGCTTTGCTAATAAAGCAAGGTTAAATTGTCTCAAGCTCTGATATCCTAATCCCCCATGAATTTTTAGGATTGCCATCCGCTTTCACTGCAGCCATCTTATAGCATTGGTCTCCCTTCCTCCATTATGCCAGAAGAATCCATTCACCAAATTTTCTAGATCCTTGCAAGTATCTATGGGTAATAAGAAAAGGGACATGATGTAGTTCGGCATAGCTTGTGCCATAGTTCTCAACAATACATCTTTACCCGCTTTTAATAATACTTTAGATTTCCAACCATGCAATCTCTTCATTAATTTCTCCACCATATAATAAAACACGTGCCTTTACCTCTAATAATTACATAAGGCATCCCCAAGTAGTTATTATAACTAGCAATCTCCTTAACCCCCAAAATTTGATAAACCAAATGCCTCATTGTATGCTCAGTATTAGGGGTAAAATACACACTTGATTTAGAGAGGTTGATTTGTGGCCCCAATGCTATCTCATATAGTCTTAAGATGTTCTTCAATTGTAAAGCCTCCTCCCATGTAGCTCGCGTGAAGAATATAGCATCATCCACAAAGAACATATGAGACACTGGGGTGGCCCCTCTTGCAACCAAAGCCCCACGAATGCGACCTTGTGTCTGAAATTTAGACAGAATAGCAATTAATCCTTCCGCACAAATGATAAATAAATATGGAGACAGTGGATCTCCTTCTCTTAAGCCTCTACTAGGAATTAAAGGATCGTGCTCTTCATTACCTTAAACAAAATAATACGAAACTGTTGTAACCAACCATCATAATCTTGGTAACCCATGCTTCATCAAATTCTCAGGATAATCAATCGCAAACATTCCCATTCTATTCGATCATAAGCTTTACTCATATCGGTTTTAAGAGCAAGAAAACCCAATTTGCCCTGAGTTTTGCTTTTAAGGGAATGAAATAGTTCATATGCCATTATAATATTATCTATTATTAAACGATTAGGAATAAAAGCACTCTGTGTATCAGAAATGATCTGAGGTAGATTCTGTTTTAATTTGTTGACGAGTGCTTTGCAGACAATTCTATCTGTGACATTACTCAATGAGATGGGTCGTAAATTAGCTACTGTTTCTGGTGTCTTCTTTTTGGGGATAAGTATAACATTCGTCCGATTTAAACCAGGTATGAGAGCATCTCCATTTAAACTTTTGAGACATTCTTAAAACCATCTGGTCCTGGTGATTTATCTAGGTGCATTAAATAAGGCTTGATGCATTTCCTCTACTGTATACGGGGCCAATAATAACTCATTTTGTAAGGAAGTTCCCTTACAATCCATGTGATGCAAAATCAGGCTTGTATCTCCATTTGAAGCTGTAAATAATTGTTGGTAATAATCCACAAGCATGGTTGGCAATCTCGAGTCCCATTTAATCCACTCTTCATTACTGTTCTTGAGCTTAGAGATGAAGTTCTTTTTGTGTTTGTGGGAATCCATCAAATGGAAATTTTTCGAGTTGGAATCGCCCCCGGCTAACCAATGTTGCTTTGCCCGCTGTTTCCAGTACAATTCATGTTGTAATAATAAATCAATGTACTAATGTTCCAAATCCTGCAACAATTCCATATTTAGCATCGCTTGTCTTCGCAAGAGAGTCATCTATTGTTTAACCGTTCGAAGTCTATTCTATAATTCTTAATGATGAGATTGCACCCACAATTGCAAGAATTGAGAGCAAAAGGCTAAACGTTTCTGAAGAGAACGAAAATTACCTTATATCTATACCCTGTTTACCATCTGTTTATAGTCCTCCTCTAGGGTCCACGCATTTTTGAATCGAAATCTTTGCTTCACATATTTCTTAAATTGGACTCCCAGTGATAGAAATAGTGGGAGATGATCATAAGACTCTATTTGTAGAACAAAAACCTTGGCCATCGAAAAAATCGAAGACTATGAAGCAATTCCCACGACCTGATCCAATCTCTCCCTCACAACAACAAAATTGTCTCTCCGATTCTCCCAAGTGAAAGAGGAACCCTCGGCTCCCAAATCATGCAATTGGCAATCCAATAGAGTGTGTTTAAATCCCTCCATTAATGCTCTAGGGTGTGGGTGATTACCTTTTTTCTGACAGAAACATAATATCATTGAAGCTGCCTATAACACATCAGGGTAGACTCGATCGAGATTAGAGAGTTTGAAACAAGTCCTAACCTTGTCTCTGATTACTACGTTCTGGGAAACCATAAAATGTTAAACACCATCGTTTTATTCCTTCAACACAGACCTCTACGTCAATGTGGTTTCGTGAATAGCTGATTAATTGGGTCATCTACTTTTCTTTCCATAGTAGTACCAAACCACCACTTGTTCCTACTGGATCAACAACAAAAATACCCGTAAAGCCTAAAGTTGTTTTAATTCGTAAAATTTTGTTTGTTAATTTTAGTTTCCATAAGGAAAATAAAATTGGGTTTCTTTTCGAACACAATGTCCTTTAAGGCCTGAACTATACGTGGGTTCCCAAGCTCCCGACAGTTCCAACTTAGTGTACTCATGGTTCGCAGTGGGTCTGGAAACCAGAGCTCACCATATTCAAGGTTTTTGACTCAATTTGAAGACTGCTGGGGATCACCTCCTCGTCCATAATTTCATTTTCAGACTCCACTTCTTCTTATAAACGTCTTTGTTTACAATTAACTATTGTGATTGTATCCATTATCATATGTATAGAGGATGTTGCATTCATGGGATTTGCTATTTTCAAATTATCTGCTTGCTGATACTGCCCGCATTTAATCCTTGATCCACTATTTACCATATCATCGACATGTGTATTTGGAAATTGAATCCCTTGAAACTCGGATTCAGTAATGTTGTTTCCTAATCAGTGGGAATCATCTGATTGTGTTCAAACACCGTCGGAGTATCTGAACGTCTATCATTCAACTCTAACTTAATATCATTCTCTGATCGTAGCCATTTAGCTCCAACTTGGGTTATTTTCCTATAATCAGCTTTTAACCATGATCCATAGGCAAACTTCTCTCTAGGAATTCTTGGATTTTCATAAAGGAGATGACAAAAGCGATCTGTATGACCAACTGTACTGCAGAAGTAGCAAAATGTATTCATTCGTTCATATTTAAAATCTCAACATGCCTTCTCCCCTTGTGGTCTCTTCATGAAAAGTTTTCGTTTTAATGGCTTTCTAATATCAATTGCCACTCTAATACGCATAAAATCACACCATATACGTAAGTAGTTATGTGGGTCTGATTCTATATATTCTCCAATGTAGTTTCTAGCATCGCCAGCAACTCTTTTAGACATAAAACCATTTGGAACATTACGAACTTGAACCCATAATTCCAGTCTCACCAACTTTACTTGATGACGGTTCTCATAAGGCTGTAACTTGTGTAACAGAAGCGGGATCTGTTGATAATTCCATGGACCATCCCTGAGTACTCATTCCATATCGAGGTGATGAAAAAAATGAAAGATAAAGACGTTGTTGCCAAGTTCTTTTATCATGAGGCCTTTGACAAGACGCCATACACTCGCCATAATCTGTTTGAAAATCATAAAGTTGATCTTCTTGTCTGTTACCAATCATCCTACCACGCAGTGTTGCCACTCGATTCCTGTTACACCCAGGTTACCCACGGTTGTTCCATCAGTATATTTAAGCGGTGACATATCTCGTTCACCAATCAATCTTCTTCGATTTTTGTAGCTATAAGAATAAATGAAAGAATAACGAGTAGGGAATAAAGCAAAAACAACTAGCAAGAAAAGATTTTATTTGTTATGTGAAGGGAGGACAAGACTTGTTATCTAGGAACAAGAGAGAGAAAGTCTCGACATAGCGAGACAAGAGAAGACTTCTTAGCAAAGATGAGCTTTTTTTAATACCTTAGTTTATAGTACTTTCTAAGTAACTTAAAATCTATTTAACTGATTTTTAATAATCTTAGATTTCCATAACAGATAATAAGTGCAAAAAGAGATCATGTCTCCCAAATCATACATATTGGGAGGTCTAATAGTCCATTTGACTCTATTTATTATTATAATGTGATGATGTTATACATTTTAATAATTCTTTTAGCCTTGAGCCATAACTTCTAGTCTTTCTAACTTCTTTTATGTTTTCTGATTTGCAAGTTTTATAATTTATAGCCTTGAAAATACCGTAAGTGCATGGGTTGTAATTTGTATTATGTGAAGGGTTACTCCCACGAGGAGGTGTGAACTAATCTAATCTTATGTTATCTAAGGCTCAAAAAAATTAATAAAGTGAAAATAAAAACACAACAGAAAGTAAATACAAGAATTTGATTTCAAGAAATTAATTTGAAAATTTAAGATGAAAAGAAATTAAAATTGAGCAACACAAAAAAGTCACAATGGAAATCAATCAAGAGAAATTACCAAGTTATAAGAGGGGATTTTCCTATCATCAATGTTAATCTAGTCATTTATGTGTTATTATGGTGTCGGTTTCAGACTATCGTAGAGTTGATTACTCTCTCTCAAGTTATAATCATTAAACCCTAAATCATAAACTCTAATTGAAATACAAAAATTGCAATATCTCCAAATAATTATACTATTAAAAATTATAATTAGGAAATAAAGTTTCATTTTCACTAGCTTACTCTTTTCTCCTTTAAATCAATATTGCTCACCTGTATATATTCGTTTTATATGATTGTTTTAATATATCCCGCTTTCTAAATTGTGAACAATTTTCTTCTTGGTTGTAGGAAGTCATTTGTTGGCAATATTTGTATTTCGAAGGAGATTGAAGAGAAGCGTTAATAAGTATTCAAATGACATTCATTTCCTTATATTTTTTACAATGTCAACAATGAATTCATTTGATTTTAATCAAATTTGTATCAGTTTCTATATTTTTCATTGTAGCTTCGTCATCATCTTTCTTCATGTACTTCAGGAAGTTCCTTCTGCGTGTTGGTTGAGGTAAGTGATTTTGTTTTTTACTATGTTTTTGTGAACTTAGTTTAATAAGAGTTTTTATTTACAGTTTGAACTTCCCATTTTTAATTTAAATGGGCTGTACAAACTGAAACTTGTTTGTAGTATGAACTTCGGTGTATCGATGAATTAATATAGGATGAGTTTCACTTATATTATAATTCTAATTACCTTTATTATGTGAATATATTATTTCATTGATGCTCTCTGAAATGATTAGCTTCTCTTTACTTTTCATCTGTGAATCTTTACACACATATTTTTAAAGCTTTGTTAGTGTTAAAACAATTTTTTAAAATAAGTTTTCATATTTTTATGAATGCTTATTATATTTGGCACTAATAAATATTTAATATAGGTTAAATTTCAAACTTTAAACATTAATTCTCTTATAACATATATGATTACAAACAGATATTTTCGACCGTATCTTGATGATGTGGATGGTAGGGACCATCATGGAAGGATCTTCAGGTTAGGTTCATTTACGAACACATGCTATTCGCAATTCTTTATGTCCAGTACAGCAGCATCTAGTAGACAGTTGACATTGGAACAATACCATCAGCTTAAGAGCACAATGCAAACATTGACAAGTCAGTTGTAACAGACGATAGAGCACATGACTAAGCTCCAAAATGACATGGAGCAATTGAAGGGGAGGGTTAGCACCTCAATCCATTTGTGGTCACCAAGACAATATGATTGTTATAGTCATTTAGTTTGAATTATCAAAGACTTATTATGTACAATTTAATGTTTTTATTATCAATGAAGAAAATTTTTACTTTATATGATCAATCAACTTTCTATTTAAACAAATTAAATGTATAAACAAATCAAAAAATTATACACAGATAATTCATAACTGTTGAAATTATGCATTAATCATAAGATTATAAAATAAAATTATATGTCGTGATTTTTAAAAAGTATTTAATATCTACAATGCATTATATTTACTGGCGTTTTGTTATAAACTTTCGGCAAAATGTAAGATATTTACAGAACGGAAATTCAATCCCGTTGATAAATATACAGATGGATTATTATTTCCGTCAGTAAATTTACCGATAGTTAAAGCTTTTCGCCGTCAATAAATATACTGACAGAAATAATAATCCGTCTGTATGTTATGGAGGAGATACTGAAGAACACACCTAGAGGCTATATGCCTAGGCAATTTGACAACGTCCTTGCCAATTAAGCGGTACTTTGTTATTGTTACGTTGTATTAACTTGATCTAAAGTTCAATCATTAGAATACAGTAACAAAATTTTCCACTGTTATCTGAATAGATTCATTATGAAACCACTGGTTCATAAATTTGGAAAGATTGAGGAGGAAAAGTTGATGTATGGTGTCTGGAATAGGAACAACGGGTACTGTTACTGGAGCTGGGAGGTACATGAAAGATAAAATTCCTAACCTTAAGGTACATCAATTTCTGAGGTTTGTGTCTTGGTTAATACATTCAGATAGGCCATTTATTTAGCGAAAGTGTCATTTCTGAAGAGTTTCCTGAAAGTTTATGTCTTCTAATATCATTTACGCCAACTAATCTGTTGCTTTTGTTTCATTTCTGAAGTGTTTACTGAAAGTTTATGTCAGTACGTTTTTTGCTATCTATTTTGTTGTTGTTTCTTCTCTTCAGGTATCAAGTCAAGAAGCACTTGAAACTGCTATGTTGCTTGCCTTGAAAGAAGGTTTACTGTTAAGACCACAATTGCTTAGAATTTCATTTTTATGATATGTAGAAGAATTATTGTTATATTACACGCGCACAATCACACAATCAAAGTAGCGAAAGCAAAGAAAGAACGACACAAAGATTTAACGAGGTTCGGCCAATAAAGCCTACGTCCTCGGGTAAGAGTAGAGAGAGTATTTTTACTATGAAGAAAAATGATACAAGTTGATCCCTTTTACAACCAAGTCTTTTATTTCCCTTACAGAAAACAGATCCCAAGCCTGGAGCCCAACACTGATTTCCGTTTTTATCCAATTTAGGTCGCACCGCGAGCTTATCGAATCAAGTCCCCATTCGGATCCACCACAATTTCAAGATAAAATAATAACAAATCTTCCCCTTGGCTTGAATTCTCTTCTTCAACAAGAAAATTTTCCCTTTGTTTTGTACACAGCCCTCGCAAGGGCACTACTCAGTACTGCACACACCAATCAAGTCTAGGCAATGCCTAAACTTGTTAACTGGGACTGCCTTGGTCATCATATCAGTTGGATTATCATGTGTAGCCACTTTCTTCACATCAACGACACCTTGTGATACAATGTCCCGAATAAAATGATGCCTGACATCAATATGCTTTTTACACTCATGGTACATCTGGTTTTTGGTAAGATGTATGGCACTTTGGCTATCATAAAATACTAAATTCTTATCCTGAACTAAACCAAGATCACTTACCAAACCCTGTAACCAACTAGCTTCCTTCACTGCTTCTATAACGGCCATATATTTAGCCTCTGTGGTAGACAATGCAACAACAGCTTGCAAAGTCACCTTCTAACTAATGGCACTTCCAGAAAGAGTAAAAACATAACCTGTCAGTGATCTCCTCTTATCTAAAACCCCTGCATAGTCTGAATCAACATAACCAATAACTGAACTGCACAAGCTGGCCTTATCAAAAGTCCAACCAATATCTGCAGTACCCTTTAGATGTCTCAAAATCCATTTCACATCTTGCCAATGTTCCTTCCAGGAATGCAATGTATCTACTCACAACACTGACCGCATATGAAATATCAGGACGAGTGCAAACCATAGCATACATAATACTACCACAACACTCGAATATGGAACACTCGACATCTGTTCCATCTCCTTATCTGTCTTCGGTGAGAAGTCTGTTGACAATCTAAAATGGGAAGCAAGCGGGACAGATACAAGCTTGACACCTGTTATATGAAATCTCTGAAGGACTTTCTCAACATAGGGCTGTTGAGATAACATAAGTTTTCCAACACTTCTATCCCGTGTTATTTCCATCCCTAAAATCTTCTTTGCTGCACCCAAATCTTTCATCTCAAACTCTTCACCTAACTGCTTCTTCAACAAAACAATCTGTGACATGCTTTTAGCAGCAATAAGCATGTC
>JAOQMP010068079.1:0-23432 GCA_027563575.1 Erythroxylum pedicellare | reverse complement strand
GGAACTAGACTAATTGAGGCTAAATTAGTTAAAGTTGTCCTCTGAAAAGTTGTAGTTTAATTTTCCAACTTTCTATCGACATATAGTATAGAAACTTTAGACTTCGGAGTCGAAAATTATGGTCTTTATAATGGGGGAGATGTATTGTCTGTAAAAGACATATCATCTGTAATGATGTCACATCATCTAGATGATGTCATTTCGTCTGTAAAGATGTATCATCTGTGATGACATCATTTGTCTTAAAAAACTTATCGTCTGTGATGACATCATTTTGTCTGTAAAGATGCATCGTCTATAAAGATGTATCATCTGTAAAGACATATCGTCTGTGATGACGTCATATCATCTGTGATGACGTCATTCGTCTTAAGAGATGCATTGTCTATAAAGATGTATCTTCTGTAAAGACGTATCATCTGTGTTGACATCATATCGTCTGTGATGACGTCATATCGTCTATAGAGTTGTATCGTCTGTAAAGATGTTTCGTCTTAAGAGTTGCATCGTCTTAAGTTGACCCTGCTTCATCTTAAGACTTTGCTTCATCTTAAGTTGACCCTGCTTCATCTTAAGACTTTGCTTCGTCTTAAGTTGACCCCGCATCATCTTAAGATTTTGCTTTATCTTAAGTTGACCCCTCATCATCTTAAGACTTTGCTTCGTCTTAAGTTGACCCTGCATTGTCTTAAGACTTTGCTTCGTCTTAAGTTGACGCTATATCGTCTTAAGACTTTGCTTCGTCTTAAGTTGACTCTACATCGTCTTAAGACTTTGCCTCGTCTTAAGTTGATTCCGCATCGTCTTAAGACTTTGCTTCGTCTTAAGACTTTGCTTCGTCTTAGTTGACCCTGCATCGTCTTAAGACTTTGTTTCGTCTTAAGTTGACCCCGCATCGTCTTAAGACTTCGCTTCGTCTTAAGTTAACCCCTCATCATCTTAAAACTTTGTTTCGTCTTAAGTTGACCCTGCTTCATCTTAAGACTTTTGCTTCATCTGTCTTTTGTTTCTTCTGTTCTTTTGTTTCATTTGCCCTCTTCATTTTGTCTGTCTTTTGTTTCGTTTGCTTTCTGCTTTTATGACCGAGACTTCTTTCTCTATTTACTATTCATCTAATACCATCGTCTAGTCCATTTTTGACTCTTCAAACAATATATTATGTCTTCAAAGTCTTCATGAAAGTGGTAGATCTTCAAGTCCTCTTTTAAACTACACAAAGAACACCCAAATCTGATATCCATAATGAGGGTTATTCAAATATCCCCAAAATATGTTTAGTATAGTTGAGGGCAAGTACTATTTTCCGTCAAATGTCTCCGAATGTTTGGTTTCCGAAACGGGATCCAACATCAAGTATATAAAGATTGAGACAAAAGAGATTAGGGAGCTTCTTGCATCAACCACCATCAAGAAACCCTAGAGAGAGTTATCGAAATATTGAGAAAGAGACGAAGGAAGAGAGACGTGGAGAAGAAGCTGACGCGAAGTACTTTCCAGAATAGGAGGTTTCCTAACGTTGTTGCCTCCGTTATTCATTCAGATTTGGTTTCCGTTGTATTTCAATTTTATTTATGTATAAAATTGGGATAGCTATTGAGATAAGATTTTATGAATGTTGAGGAATGTCTAAACTCACCTTCGAGTTGTTTTTATCTTTGATTCAATAAAAATCTAATTGTTTATGTTATTTGGATTCATTGTCACTAATTTCTGCACTTATATTATTCGATGATAGACTGAGAGGGTAAATCGAATAAAAACTAATTAAATTGGGTTAAAGAGAGTTAGGTGATTTAGTAAGAATGAGAAATCAATCAAATCAGTAATTGTGTGAAGAGAGATTTCATATAAGTTCTCGGGAGTCTATTGGAAAACTTCAGATCTAATTCAGGGTTGGATAAATTGTGAATTAAGAAATTGCAATTCCCATAATCTGATTGGGGTTTATAATTTAGGACTATTGGTTATATTTCTAGAGAGAGTAATTAACCTTAGGATTGTCCAGGACTAATAATCCGACAATTTATAATTAATTAGATTAGTGTTGAAGATAAGTTAAAATTCCCCTTTCTCTCAATTGGTAGTTCCTTAGGTTGATTCTTGATGTACATGCTGCAATTTACTGATTTGTTAATATTTTTTGATTAATTTTTGAATTGAGTTATTTGATTGAATCGATTGAGTGAATTGCATCATTGTTTTAGTTTAATTAAATTTGAATTTCTACGATTAGTTTTGACCTTAGATTTTAGGATTCGATTAACCCTTTTCATAGGATCGACACCTTAGATACTATACGAATGACTCTTATGCTTGCGAAATATCGAGGTTAAAATATTAAAACTAAACATATCGGAAAACTGTAATCAAGTTTTTCGCGCCGTTGCCGGGGAGGTATTAGTTTAGTTCTATAGTTTAAGGCGTTTAATTTAGTTTTTAATTTTTATTTTCGTTCTTTCTTTTCTATTTTTGAAATCATGCTCTTGCCTGAACACAAGAGTCATGAGAAGTTCGAGTCGTGTAGCTGAAAAATTAGATTTAGGCATCACTTGACTAGAACGAACCATTAGGAAATCTTGGTGTAACGAAGAAGAAGAAATCACGAAGACAACAATAGCTGAGGAATTTCAGCAGGATTTGGACCACGAAGCGAACTAAGGACGGCAACAAAGGACCTTTATGGACTTTATAAGATCAGGGTTCAATGCGGCTAATGAAGGAGTAGCTAGACCACCAGTACAAGCCGCATTATTTGAAATTAAATAAGCTCTCTTGAACATGCTTCAACAATGAGTGCAATTTTATAGACTAGCAAACGAAGACCCTAGCGCATACATAGTAAACTTCTTAGAAATATGTGATACCTTTAGGTACCATCAAATGTTCGAAGATGCAGCTAGAATTAGGCTTTTTCCCTTTACCCTTAGAGATAGAGCAAAGGCTTGGTATCACTCTCTTAACCCAGCCAATGTTACCACTTGGGATCAGTTAATCCATGTCTTTTAGATAAATATTTTTCCCTAACTAAAATCACTAAGATCATCAAGGAAATCACCAACTTCCAACAAGGTGACAGGGAATCACTCTATAAAGTGTGGGAACGATACAAGGATTTGCAACGGAAATGCCCAAATCATAACTTGTAGCACCCCACTCTTACAAAACACATACTCAACATCCTGAGTGATGTCCGAACACGTACTCCGCAAGAGTGGTATGCTAGTGGCATTCAGTAAGTAAAATCTCATTACAACTATTTTTTTATAACGCAAGTGTATGTGGAAACCAATAATCAAATTCGGGCCTATACTTTTATTTCATAAAACTCAAAATCACAATTATTATTACACTTTGATCAA
This sequence comes from Erythroxylum pedicellare, assembly GCA_027563575.1. Taxonomy (NCBI): domain Eukaryota; kingdom Viridiplantae; phylum Streptophyta; class Magnoliopsida; order Malpighiales; family Erythroxylaceae; genus Erythroxylum; species Erythroxylum pedicellare. The sequence goes on along the minus strand of JAOQMP010068079.1, from coordinate 20,073 downwards.
TCTCATTTACAAAACATTTCCAATTTCACAAGTTATTATATACCGAAATATTCAATTACACATGATATAAAAAAATTGCGGAATATATTCTTCCATACAAAAATTTATGAAATTACTTATGTAGACGCAGCTGATCCCTGAACTCTATCTCTACTTGAATGTAGTGGCTATACACCCGTTAACCTAATGAGGTAACTCTTCTAAGTTTGAAAAATATTGCAAATTTTGGGTGAGTTTTGCGATCTCAGTGAGTGACCATCCTCGATGGCTCACTCAATCACACAACACATACAATTCACGTATTCACATAATTCACATCATTTCTTTAATAATCATATTGAATCACATACACTTGATCAATCATTTCACATTTTACACTCAACACATATCATATTTAGAAGTCATTCAAACCATTATAATCATTCATATCATGCATATGCGGTGCATATGAGACTCACTTTCAATTTGTTACTTTGTTATGACTAGTGCCTAATTACTAGCTCATATCCCTGAGTGGATACTGAGCTGTATCAGATAATGTCCCATATCCCTTAGTGGATATCGGGTACATTCACACGTAACTCGAGGATCTTTTCACATTCTGAGCTTTAAGCTCTTTTTCATATTTTGAGCTTTAAACTCTTTTCAGTGGCTATTTAGGTCACAACTACCTTTATGTTTCATGCATTCATGTAATGAAATGCATCACATTCTCATAATTTCAGTCAATCGTATGATTTCACATTCACAATCACTTTCACCTTCATCATCGGACCTTGGTCCGGCATTCAACAATTCAGTTGAGAATACAATTATTTCTTCTCATTCGCATACAAGTAGCACTTTAATATTGCATTTATGCATCAGGTCTCAGACCTTCATTGTCCGGCATCATCATAAACAAATCACATTCATATCAATTATATTCACATTGCATAATAATCATAACCATAGTCATTCAATGTAGAAACTGAAATCAGAACAAACACTTAAAGTAAGACAATCTAGGTTGACTCATAGTATGCTCCAGATTAGCATTTTCTTCCAAGTTCTGGAACCGTCTGAATGCGGGCGTTTATCCTACACATCTAAATTATGCAATAGACACATTGCACACACACGTTAATAGCTTTGCACAATTATAAGCATTTATTTATGCACAAATGTGTATACGGACTATGTACAATGCATACTCAATGACAATCCCAAGTATATTATCATATTTCACACTATACCCACATTTGCATTTTATAGCTTAATTACTCATCATTTCATTGTTAGCATTATTCACTCTCATAATATCAAATTCTCATTCACTTTAACTTGATACACTCTACCCCTCTTCTTTGAATCACAACTTCAATCATATGAATATCTTTATTCCCAAACAAACTCATAATTTTGATACTTTGATATCAACAATTCATTCACTAATGTTATTCCAACATTACAAGATCACACATTATCCAAACTCTTATTTCTTCTTATAAATTCTCCAAATTTCCAAACCTTCGGTTATATTTTTCATGGTCATTTATGCAAAGAAAATGAAGTAATTTGGCAACACTTTCTTCTAGAAAAATGTTTCCCATTGTCTTAAGTTTCTAATGACACACCAAGGTCATTCAATTTTGATTAGTATTCTAAAAGTTATAATCTAATTAATTCAGACTGTTCTTTAACTGTAATAGTATTCTGTAATCAAATTTAATTCAAAATATGAAATTCTAGATACAGAATTAAAATTCAATCTATTCAAAATATTTGTAGAAATATATCTCTAGTTTACTCTAAATTAAAAATAATTCGATTTGGATAACTACAAAATAAGATATTGTCAAAATACCAAAACATGTTTAATGAAAATACTCCATTTGTCAATTTTCTAGAACTCCTCTTCATCTTTGTCCCAATTGAATTACTCAATCTCTCTTAATTGATTTCAGATGACTATAATTTTTTGTGGAGAAATAAAATAATATGTTTCGAATCTGTGGGTTCAGGTCCCATATCATTTGGATGTCTATAGAAGAAGTTATAGGCAAAAGAAGGAAGGATGTTTGGTATGCAAAAAGCTCGGGTGCACGATTGTGCACTTTTGAGTAAGTTACGACCGTGCAACATCAGTGCATGGCCATGCAGTACAAAACAAATAAGTCATGGGAATGAAAACATAACACACACCTGTGCACACCAACAAATCAGAGCCTTGAAACCTAATGCATTGCCGTCCACACCCAATCTCCAAAACCAATTTCCAAATTTTTCCTCATCAATTCCGTCCCAATTTTATCACTCAGTCTCTACCAAATGATTTAAATGGCTAAAATTTTTATTAAGATGTATAACAATGTGTTACAAGTCTTTTGGTTCAAATCCCATGTCATTTGGACATCGGGAGAAGAAGATATAGCCAAAACATCAAAGGATGCTTAAATTTTTTTCTCTAGCCAAAGAAGTCACGATCGTGCAGAAAAATGATTGTCACGATTGTGCAGAAGCACGATCATGATTCTTCAAATTTTAAATGGGTTTCAAAAGTCACGATTCTGTATAAGCATGATTGTGATTCTTCAAATTTTTCCTGAAGTCACGATCGTGCTTCTTTAAACATTTTCTGAAGTCACGATCGTGCAAAAGCTTATCTTCTTCTTCTTCTAAAACACAGAATTTTCTTCTTCTCTGTTTTCTTTCAAAACAACTTACCTAACTCATCTCAACCCCTTTCTTGACTTCCATGTAACCCAACACATTCAAGAACATATCAAAAACTAAGTATTAACATCAAATATCAAAACCAGAAAATCTCCACGCATCTATTCATTTTTCTGCATTTTATTCATCTTTTTCTCCTCTTTCTCTCTATCTAACATTTCTAATTTGATTCTACTTCCATTTTCTCTTCATTTTCGACTCTCAGTATACTCAAAAATTCATAAACAACTCCAAAATCTAGATTGAAACATGACATTAAAATCAGAAAATTCATTCACGCATATCTCTCACGTTTTTCCTACATTTCTTCTTTTTCACTGCTGCATTTCTTCTTTCTTTTATACATTTCCATTTTCTGCATATTCTTCATTCTCCTCTCTAACTTTCATTTCTATCATTCTCCCTCATACCTCGACATCACCTTACATTTGTTTCTTAACTCACAACTCATTGTAAATCATCTCTAAAGATACTAAAAAAATACACGAAAATGACATTAACAAAACAGAGCATACACTTATTTTTTTCTTCAACATTTTCTGCACTCGTTTATACATGATCTCAATGGTTTTTCAAACTCAATAATCATTTCATCACTCTCTTATAACATATTTATCATCAAATCTAAAAATTCAACACATGTTGTATACTATGGCTTTTCACTCAAGTTTCAACATATGTACATTTTCATTTTATAACATCAATGGCTAGCTAACATAATGCCTGTTTCATCTTATATCATAATGAAAAAACTATAAAATGCTTAATTGTTTAAAGCTTTAAAATCTTCAAAATCACGTGCCCTAGTTTTCTAATAACAATCGATCATCAACAGTCAGAGGTTGTAGGGTAAGGTATTTTAGTGACAGTGAGGGAGATAACAAAAAGAGATAGCAAGCAAAAAATGAGAGCAAGGATCGCATTATGAGGGTGGGAAATCTCTGGAAGAAATGATGCTTCAAGAAGATGGAGAAAGTCACGGGGAAGATATTTTTAGACAAGAACATTAACTTAGTCCTCTAGTTATAAGAACTTGACTTGGTCTTTCTAATTCAAAGAACATGGCTTAAGACTTGGACACTTGGTCCAATTTCTAAAGCCTTAAATAGTTTCTCATTTAACTAGGTCAAATTTTCTCCAAATTTTACTCCAATTGTCCCTAAATTTTCAATATCATTTTTTCACAAATTCTAAAATCATCTCCAAAATTCTTGAATTTTATTTGACTCCTATTTCTACTACCATCCGTCAATTAACTTGCCATATGACATTTTTCCTAGTCTAGTAATACCTATAATTTTAGAAAATTTTCAAAATTCACCAAAATTTCACATCAATAAATACACTCTCTAAGTCAATTTTCAGCATATAAATAAACACAATTCTCAACATAATTACATTTACAATTCAATTATACTTGAAATGTCAATATGCATGTACAATCATTCTAATGTGTGCAAAAATTCAAATTCACACGTGTGCATGCTAACATTATGCATGACCATAAGATGCATTTTTCTTAATCTCTCATTGATCTCACATATACCGTATTTTTGATTTCTAACTCATAATTGGGAATAGGATGTTACACAACTGACCCAAGGAATTTTTGTTGCAAACGTTCTATAATGGAGTTACCCTGCATATAAGAGACACGATCGATGCAGCTTCAGGAGGATCATTGATGAGGAAGAAAATTAATGAAGCAGAATAAGTAATAGAGGAGATGGTGAGTAACAGTTGTTTATGGACGAATAAGCGGAGTAGACAAACTACTACATTCCGTGAATAAAAAGAAATTGTAGCTATTGATCAAATGACGGAAATGCAAGCAAAGATTGATAACTTGACTCGATAGCTCAACAATATGAAGGCTTCGTCCTTAACTCCAATGAAGGTCATATAATTTAAGTGTGAACTGTGTGGACAATTGGACCATGACACAGTTAACTATTTCTTAATGAAGGAAGGTGATCCAGAGCAATTAAATTACATGGGAGCCTAATATAGATGAGGTGGACGAAATACCCTTACTCCAACACTTACAACCTTACTCCAACACTTACAACCTTGGGTGAGAGAACCACCCTATCTTTTGTTGGACAAACAATGCAGGAGGACAGGTCAAAACATAAGGACAATCGAGATTCCAACAAGATAAACTAAGCTCAATGGAAGTTAAGTTGGATAAGATTTTAGATAAGATTGGAGACATGGAGGATGCACATAGGAGGCTTGAGAGAAAATTCAAGCAAGTTACCAAGAATCATTCCTCTTTAATACATCATCTGGACCTTCAAGTAGGTCAACCAGCTGAAGCAATATGTACTCGGAACGTAGGAACCCTTCCAAACAATACCGAGTTTAACCTAAAAGAAAGGATCTTGGCCATCACTCAGTCCCAGGAAAAGGAACTTGATCATACAAAGGAGAATGGAGATAAAGGAAAAGGATAAGTAATTGTGGAACTCCTTCCAAGTGAGTTTGGAATTGAGCTAATCAAGGAATCTCGACCTAAATTACCATATCCTATTCTAGTGCAGCAAAAATCATTGTCAAGTAGGATAATGAGGAATTTTGAGGTAGTTGACTTAAACAAGGTTGAGAACATAACGGAACACCTACAAACGAGGCTCATATTAACATAATTAGTGAAGAAGAAGGTTAAGGAGAGTGAAGCAGAAGAAAACCCTAACATAACACAGAAGAAAGATGATCCAGGGGATTTTTACATTCCTTGTAGTATAAATAGAGTCAACATAGATAGGGCATTCACAAATTTGGAAGCGAGTATTAATCTGATTCCCTACACCTTTCGTCAAAAGTTGGGTTAGGAGAGATAGCACCCACAAAGATGTTAGTAAAGACAGCCGACAAAACAGTCCATCAACCAAAGGAGATTATTAAGGATGTGCAAGTATAAGTTGATAATTTTACTTTTCCCACAGACTTCTATATATTGGATATTGGAGAAGATGTAGAAACTCCTATGGTCTTTGGAAGACCATTCTTGGCTACCGTTCTCTCAATCATTGATGTTGATGGGGGGGAATTAACTCTAAGGGTAAGTAAGCAACAAGTAACCTTCAAAGTGTCAAAGAAAGACAACAATCCTCCTTTACCTCCAACTAATGGCAAGGAACCTGAACCTCGACGACAATGGGAAGATATTACAGATCCTGAGTGCCTTCAGAAAGAAGCGATCGTGTAGAAGAAGGTGACAGAAGGAGAGCCATAAGGAAGGTGGAATCAAGGGCATGGTAGCTCATGTGCAAATTGTTAGATTAATGACTGCACTACCATTGCACCACTCATTTAAACCACTATGAGCAAAAGAAAAGTGTTAAGCTACTGATATTAAAAGAAACGTTGTATGGGATGCAACCCATGGAATTTTAATTTCCTTAAATTGTCTTCAGAAAGTTTGGATTCTGTAGTTAAGTTATTTTGTTTTCAAATAAAATCGAAAGGCGTAGGACGTTGACGTGAATTATATGATTGATGAAGTAAGCAAAGAGAGATAAAAGAGCCACAAGGAGTTAAGAAGGGATTTTGAAAAGTGGAGAATGACAAATGAAGAAGAAAAAATAAAATTGGTGAAAAATTGGAGGCCACTATCATAGCCTGCGGCAGGGTAAAAATGAGAGAAACACATATTTCACTTAAAATTTACTATTTTAACATCTAGTCACCTATAAATATATTTCTAACTTCACTTTTTTACTCACTTTCATTTTTACTTTATCTCTCTAAACTTTATCTCTCCAATCACTCTCACTTCTCTCTATAAAATTTCAAACCTCCAAATTTGTTTCGACTTCCACCGACTCACAAGCCAATCTTCCGTGCATCAAGCAAATAATAAAGCGTGATCAATTAGTAGGGCGAACACAAGTCTCGAGACGAGGGAAGAGGAATAGAGTAGCTAATTACAGGGCACCTTTTCTGATATTCTTGGATAAGGCAGGTACTCGTTTCCATTCCCTTCTTAATAAACAAATTATGGTTCCAAAATATTTTCACTTTGAAACCTTAGATAGATTATAATTTGCGAGACAAGGTTGAGAGCTTAGTTGAGAAAATTCAATGGGCTCAGTTCATTCAAATTCAAGTCTCAGTTTATGAAGAATTGACCTTAGAATTTTTTACTTCTCTTCAATTTGAATCCAACAAACCTAGGGAACTGTGGTTTGGATTGCGGGACAACCCTATAGGCGTGATGACACCATGTATGAAATTCTTCATTTTCCCAAGTCTTCCGCAGTGGATTAGTATGACAATTTCTGTGTCAGTCCCTATTGGACAGAACTAACTGTATTAGAGCATTTCAACGCTAAGAACACACACAACAACATAAAAGAATTCACGAACACTTGTTGATTCACAAATTCATGCGCCAAACTATTTTTGACAAAATGGAAACTAACAAGTGTTCGACGAAGGAACTATTTATGTCATGGTGCATGGATCATAACATCCCAGCTTGCATAACCACCCAAATTTTTAATGCAATTATTGATACTCGAAAGAAGAAGAGCAATAATTTAGGAATGAGTTACTTGGTTTCGATCATAGCTAATTACTATAGAGTTGAGTGCATTAGACTTACAGTCTACCATCCTGAGTTCATGAACCACCATCATCTATGGCAGGCTAAAATCCTAAAGCCCTATAATATGGAACTTCAAGATATTAGTGCCAAGACATATGTCAAGGGAAGGATTGGTCAAGCAAGTTCAAGCACCCAACAACAACAAGAAGGGGATTTAACTAGTGAGGAGTCCAAAGAGGAAGAAGATGCAAAAAAACTAGGCTGGAAGAAGGTACTAGACAGAATCTCCATAAACACCAAGGTAATTATGGATACACTTGCGAAGAACTCTAGAAAGATGAAGTAGATGGCCCGAACCCAACAATGCCAGAGCCAGGACATATTTCATATTCATAACTATTTTGAGGCTTAGGGCGTTCAACTACCACCTCCAGCCCCATCACCATAAAACTTGTTCTAAACCTTTTCTTTCTTTTTAAATATAGTCTTTATTTTTATTTTTATTGTTTTTTGTTTTACTTTAATTTATATTTCTTCTATCTTTATGTGTGTTTGTTATCACCTTCTCATATTGAGGACAATGTGTTATTCAAATGTGGGGAGGTTATGTGTTTATTTGAATGTGAATTTTACATATTATAGTTATTAGGTGGCATTATGTGAATCGTGTGAATGTGTCAATGGTTTAAATGAATTGAAATTGATTTAATTCTAAACATGGTCTATTAGGTTGTAAAGAATTATTAACTGGAAGAATTAGTGAACTGGGATTCTTTAATTAAATATGCAGCTTAATTAGGATATAGTGTTTAAGTGTAGCCTTCTAAATTGTCACATTCATTCATAATTTGAGGCCTTTTAACCTAAGTAGCTTTGCTAGTATTTTTTCATGAAAACGAGTAACTAAAGCAACAAGGTAGGCAATAAAAAAATTATTTTGTTAAAATAAGTAACTATTTCGCTGGCCTTCGGGTTATGAATAGAGCTAGTAGCCAGTTGAGAAAGTGATATAGCTCAGTAACTAAATTGACACGCATCACAAATGTGTGCCTTCACGTAAAAGGCTAAAATGACATTCCAACTAAGCAGCTTAATTAAAAACATGATTTAGTTAAGTAACCAGATCAACATTTATTACCAATGTTTGCCTCCCCGTAAAAAGACTAAGTCCATGTTCATAAAAAGTTAATAAAAATAATAATTTGTTTTCGAATAAAAGCTACCGAACTTGTAATAGTTTGACTTTTTATGAAAACATACTTAGGTTTAGTTACAGAGTTAAACGACCAAAGAATTATTAATGAGTGTGTGCAATTGAGAAGAGTAAACAATTTAATACTTGAGTCTAGATTAATATGTATATTTAGTTTAGAGCCCCAAGACATGGATTTTGCATGTTAATGATTTGAAATGACTTAAATGATTGTATTTTAAATTAAATTTATTTCATGAAGTTGAAGCCATTATCCTATTACTACATTATGTGCTGTATGAATTTCTGTGTGTTTGTTGATTTGTTTGCTTAAGGATAAGTAAATGTTTAAGTGTGGAGATGTTGAGAAGTGTGAAATGCATCATGTTTTAGGGTATAGTTTGATATGTGTTTATCTGTTTATTCGATTATTTAGTATATGTTTTTGGTAGAATTGTGTTAGTTTGTGAATTATTTGTGTTTAATTGTTTTTATGGGTTAGTATAAACATTTGAGCTTAATTATTATGTCTTTAAACTACCTTGATGCATTTGTTAGTATTTCAAGGTCAACAGCGAAGAACAGAGAAGTTTTAGAGAGACTTGGATTGAACCAATGGTCCATGATTGTGGCATATCTGCCACGATCATGACAGAAGCAAAGGACCCTAATCGTGGCCAAATCACCATGATCATGACAGAAGCATAAGACTTGGCCCGCCTGTCACGATCATGATAGAAAGCTTACAAATGGCCCATGTCGTGGTCTGTGTCGGGCAGACATGTCAGAAAAGTCAAGTTTTTAGAGATTTTTAGGACCTTTTGACCCCAAAAACCCCTAGGGCTGCCCATAACACATCAAGTATATAAAGAATTAGACAAAAAAGATGAGGGAGCTTCTTGCATTAGCCACCATTAAGAAACCCTAAAGAGAAATCATCAAGAGATGAAGGAAGAGAGACGTAGAGAAGAAGTCGACATGAAGTATTTCCCAGAATAGGAGGTTTCCCGACATTACTACCTCTGTCATCCATTCAGATCTTGTTTTTGGTATATTTCAATTTTATTTATGTATATAATTGGAATAGCTGTTGAGATAGGATTTTATGAATGTTAAGGAATGTCTAAACTCACCTTTGGGTTTTTTTTTTTAATCTTTGATTCAATAAAAATCTGATTGTTTATGTTATTTGGATTCATTGTGATTGATTTTTTCACTTATATAATTTGGTGATAGATTGAAAGGGTAAATCGAATGAAAATTAGGCCTGAAGCTCTACTCAATACCATCCTCTAAGGAAAGGAAGAGAAATTTCTTTTCCCAATTAATAAGTTCTTAGTAAGAGGCTTTCCTACTTTTATATCCATGTCAAGTTTGATATTGAAGCTATACCATCTTAAAAACCTCCCATTAGACCTCAGTTCATACATACATTTGAACAAATCAATATTTGCCTTTATATTTCCTAAATGAAAATCCAAGAGAAAACATAATATTAAGCACCATAAATGAGGATGTTATTGACCTAAAATCAAACATGTTTCGTTTAATAACTTAACAAAGAAGTCATTGATCAATAACCTTAAATACACCTAAAAATGTCGCTATAAACACTCATCTTGCCAAGTCTACAGAAGCAATATCTCTTGTTGGCATTCAATGTCCTAATTATTATAAACCTAAGAATATTACATTCTAACCTCATCTCATATATAGTATGCTCATCAAATGACAATATATCTTTCATTAAGTGACAAACTTATTTCAATATTATACTATAAAACAATATATTTATGAAAGTTTATGAATGTCATTTGAAAAATAGGTCTTTATTTGATAACAAACCTTCCTATCATGAAAAACAACAATTTAAGAGGATAAACCAATCCCTGTAATAGGTCTTCGTATGGCAACATATCTTCTTAGAATAAAGATGACTTGGCGCTTAGGAGGTAAATAATTTCGATTCATAGAGCTTGGAAGAAATCATAAAGTTAAATCCCATATTTCCAATTTTAGGATAAACTTGTACAAAATAAGTAATTTTTAACTTAAGGCAGATCTGAAGTCAAAAATTAAGAGGCAAATGATATATACAAAATTACACCAAATGGCTAAAGCCTATAATAAAACTCACAAAGCCAAGAGTGTCTAAGCATTATATAAAATTGAAAATATTTTCATAATTTTATAGAATCATAAGTTATTATAAAACCAATCATTATTTTCGAGAATAAAATCACTTCTCACTTATTATCTTATCTCTCTAATTATCATATTCCTCTCTTTAATGTACTTCATCGACAAAGCCTCCATACCAAAAAGTTTTTTTTTCACTCATTTTTAGGTCTTTAGGATGATTTCTTAAAGAACCATCAATAGCCTAAACATTGGATCCTTAAGTCTAAACCCAACCCGAAAGCACCCTAAAATTGATAATCATACTTATCACTAATCATTCTTATGTTAGATTCTTTTACGTTATTCTAAGTTTGATCTGAACTTCTATTGAAGTTTTGTAAGATATGCAATTTGAACTGTAAGTAAGACAAGTTGATCTTGACAAGTCCATATCTTGATTTCTAAATAATTGAGTGATAGGTAAGGATGAGTTTTTGACAATGAACCTTATTAAATCATATCAAAAGAATATGTTTGTCATTTGGGAGCACGATATGAAATATTTTTATGTCTTAGATAACTTGTGAGGAATCAATATAGTTATGTTAATGGAAATACTTAGAGGAAAAGTTATAATAAATTCAATCATAATCATGACATTTTTTGTTTGAATCACAATTGAAATAATGAGATGCTAGTAGGCCTAGCCTTGAGAAAGGGCAAGAAGGGCACTTGCCCATGATCTAGGGTTATGGGGGCATATTAAGTGAAAACTTAGTCATCCTTTATAATTAAAAAGATGAAAAGCCTACAAAAAATTAGAAATTGAAAATTATAGAGACTGGAATAATAGCAAAATTCCAAGCCCTCATTCCTCAATTATCACCATGCTAGTCAGCCTTTATCAAGTATCAACATGGAGAGAGAAGGAGAGAGAGAAAAAGGGAAAGAGAGATAGAAAAATCTCAACAGATTCATAGCTTCCATTAATGGAAGTTGGGATTCTCATTTTTCCAAAATCAAACATCAATTTTCGATTTCCAAATAAAAGATCAATAGCTTAAAATCCAGTTAATTGACTCCCAATTGCTTCATTAGCAATGAGACTGTTCCCTTATGCCTTTAATTTTAAGAATTTCACTTTGGTCTTGACTCCATCAACACCATTCCCATCTAGGTAAGAAACGCTCCTCATTTTCTCTCTCAAATCTCAACTCAATTTTTTTTAATTTTTAGCTTTGAATTTTTTTATTTTCTTAGGAAATCTTTTAATCTGGAGATTAGGTAAAAAAATTAAAATTTGATTATGAGTATGATAGCTTTTTCAATGTTGGTAGAATTTTCTATTTTTGAATTAAAACTCAAATTAAATTATGAGTATAATTTATCTCTCTTTCATTTCCTTCTTCAATTGTAATTTATCTGGATAAATTAAAATTGGAAATTTGATTATAGATGGCATTTTTAATTATAATTATCGTTATAATTTCAATTCGAATTGAGATTTATCTGAGCAATTTATCTCTATTTCATTTTACATATATCATATATCCTTTATTTCCTTTATCAATTGCAATTTATCTCTCTTTCACTTATTAAGTTATAATTAACATTTTGACTAATTTTGTGTGTATAAAATTAATTTTGTATATTATTGATGAAATCTAGTTTCAATGCTTCTATAATGTGGATATTGTTGTTAACCTACGTTCTCTTTGGTGGAAAGTGGATGATTGTTAGTTTTTGATGTTTTAGAAAAATCAAAAATAGATTTTGAATATGATAGCTTTTATCATAAGTTTGCTCTTTGTTTTTTAATTTTTAATATAGGATATTAAAATTTTGCTATTTGTCTTTTTCCTTTGTCGCATATATATAATATCATTAATATATCTCTATGGTATATGGATGAGTTGTTAATATTCTGCTGCACTTGGTTACTTTTCCCAAGTTTATACAAGTACTTTTGTTCTTTTCCTAGTCCATCTGTGATAATTGTTTTATATGATATAGCCTAAAAGCATTTGTTTGGAAGAAAAAAAAAAGGAAAGGTAAGGAAAATGAGTAGAATAACTAATAGAATACTGAAAAGGAATGATCGATAAATTTATTAGAAGAGTCAGCTTCTCAAGCAAGAATTTTGAGGAATTAGGTAAATGTAATTTTGAACATTCTAATGAAAATTTGAATGATGAGATTTATATTCATGAGGATCTTAATATTTTGAGTGAGCATGAACATGCACTAAATGCATCCAATTTAGAAAATTTAAGGGCCAATGAGTAATCAGTCCCTGTATTAGATATTTATGATAATAGAAATTAGGATAATGTTAACAATAAAGCAAGGAATATTTTATTTGAAAAAGGGCCTACAAGAGAATTGAATCTTATGTTTCTTTTAGACAATATTTCTTCGTATTTTTCATATTTTTATTATTCTAAAAAATTAAGTTACCGAGAGATTAGCGATAGAAAATGATTGGTTTACTCTAAATATGTAGATAAATTACATTATTTTTGTTGTAATTTGTTCAAATCTAATAGCAAACAAAATGCATTGGTAAATGATGGATTTAGAGATCGGAAGCATCTTAGCCAGAGACTCAAAGAACTTAAGAATACTGTTGAGCATATGATTAACAAAAAGACTTGGAAAGAATTAATGGTAAAATTAAGCAAAAATTACATAATCAATAAAGATTTGTAACAATAAATTGTAAAAGAGAAGGAACATTGGAGATAAGTTTTGGGAAGAATAGTTTCTTATGTGAAATGTCTTGCTAAATATAATTTAGCTTTTCGAGGATCTAATGAGAAATTTTACCAAGATAGTAATAATAATTTTTTGGATTGATTGAGATGATTGTTGAATTTGACGTGATAATGCAATATCATGTTAGGTGCATTCAAAATCATGAAATTCATCATCATTATCTTACTTGTAAAATTTAAATTGATTTGATTTCTCTCTTGGCCCATAATGTTAGAATTTTTATCATAAAGATCATTTGAGGTGAAATGCTTTTCTATAATTTTTTATTGTGCCCCATATGTGAGCCATCAAGAATAAATGAGTCTAGAAATATGATGTGTGAATATGTCAAGCAACAAAATAAAAATAGAGTATTTTTTACAATTATTGAAAGTAGATGACATATATAGATTAGGACCTTTTAATGAACTATCGAATACATTTAAGTAGCTTGATCTTAATGTCCATTATGTGAAGGTTCAAGATTATGAAAATGGATATAATATGAAGGGAAAGCACCAAAGAGTTCAAAACAATTACATAAAATAAATAGAAGAGCATATATATGTCATGTGCTTGTCACAATCAATAATCTTACTCTTAAAGATATGGCACGTTCTTGTATTAAAGTTGTTTCATTTTTTAGAGTTGTATAATGCATATATGCATTATTTTTAAATTCTCCTAAAAGGTGGAAGGTTTTACTTGACAATTTTCTAGGCTTAATTATAAAATCATTGTCCAATACTTGTTGGGACAATTAAAAGTTCTATATTTTAAGCTCCTCTTATAAGATTGAGTTTGGTGGAATTATCTATATATACTGATGATGTCAAGTCAAATCGTGAAATGGAAAGTTGGGTTAGTGCACTTGAAAGTTTGGAGTTTTTACTTAGTATAGGTATGTGGTATGATATTTTATTTGAATGGTTTGTCTATTTTACATATTAAGAAGGATATGTTGGACAATAAAATATACTTTTAGGATTAGTATATTTAAATATTATCGATTCATTAAAGTCCTTCCTTTTACTTTATATCGGACTTATAAAATGTTAGGAACGATCCTAAAAGCTAGTTTAGCACAAAGTAAATAAGAAATTTTGGGTGGTTGAATAAGAATCGTGGATGATCATTGGGACTGTAATACCATACTAAAGATAAAGATAAAGAGATTAAAAAAAGAGGAGAATAAATTGTCTTTTATATTTATGTTATATTACTCTATTATATATAAGGTTGATCGAAGATATAAATGTTAAAAGTTATATACATTAATTGAGAAATATTTACTAAATATTCCACAAAGAAATCATGACAAAAAAAAAGAATAGATTATTAATAAATTGATTGTTAGGACTTAACATAAGTGTCACGTAAAGTAAATTCATAATCAAACACCTAGTAAGGACAAAATTAGAGACGCACTTGTCTGGTTAGATTCTCGTATAAAGCCTCTCTACAGCCTCCAACATTTGCAAGCATCAATGGAGAGACAAAGACAGAAAAATGAAGAGCACTCACCTCTGCATTTCTCGGCTCAAAGCCAACTTCACATGCACCGTCAGGAGCACCAATCGCTTGTCTCCGATGACCCGCCTTGAACGTTTCAGGGAAGCAGTGTTTCGGTTGATGATGCTCTCTGCTCTCTCCAGGACCCACAACGGAGAGAGATACGCCGCAGACGATCCCCACCACATGGAAGCTGTGGCTGACTGCATAGAGTTCATCGAGAAAACAATTTTGGCAGATGGCAACAACAACCGAGCCTCCGCCACAGAGATGGTCATTCCAGTCCCTGTTATGTGATGTATATAGGACTGATCTGCCTTTATTGGTGCCCCCGTTATGTGATATACATAGGATTGATCTGCCTTTGTTGGTGTCCCTGTTAATACATAGGATTGATCTGCCTTTATTGGTACTATCTCATCTTTTTCTTTGGTTTAGAGGATGATTGTTGATGTGTGAGACAGCAACTACTGTAGCTTTGTAAACTTATGTGTATGAAATGTACAGGAAGGCCGAAGTGTTTCAGATTCCATTCTTTGGTATCTTTTTTACCTTACTGCATCTCTTTCAAGATCAGTTTGATCACTCATAGAATTCCAGTCCAAGGGTATTCTAAATATGAGAAATTCTTTTATCATTCAAAATTCCAATTTTTCATACAACAATCCTTAGAACGCACGAAGGAGCATTAAGCTAAGTTAGCTTCTCTCGTCGCTAATTTCTAAAATAACATTGGTATTTGTTCTTCATCATCTCTCGACATAAGCACTTATTTAAAATTTCTAAAAAACGTAAGGTTTGGGAAAGTCTAATAGTACATAACCTTACCCTTATTTAATAAAAAGACTATTTCTGATAGACCACATACAATGTGACGTGAAGATATTACAAAAATCTTCAATTTACATAAATTAAATTGAATTGATTCAAGCTTAAATCTTATATTTTCTAACCAAAAATAGTTGAAAAAATATTTTGATTTTAAAGTTTTAGAATTAAAAAAAGAATCATAACATTTTTAAATTTTTTAATAAACTTTTAATGTTAGTGAAGTGTCTTGTATGAATTAGCCTTCACCTCCAAAATTAGTTTTTCCTTATCTTTCACAATTTTCCACTTTATCTATTCTCCAATTCTCCATCTTCATACCTTACGAATTTCTCCACTTCTTCAATTCAATGGCTATACGGAGATTGAGACTAACATCATCTCAGATGTCAATGAGTCTGGCCAGGCCCAGGCTACTCCTGGTCCTGCCGGGGACCGTGGCCCATGGCCATGTGCTAGCCAAACCAAGAGCTGACCAGTTCACCATATATATTTGTTTAGGAAAATAGACGTCATTTTTGACAAAACAGTTAGGCCATTGGTCGGCCTGTGGCCCAATCAACCCCTGCCAAAATCGGGTTAAGTCGGGCTCTTTTTGTCATCCTTACTCACAACTCAAATTTCTATCACCATTATATTCTTTCCTTTTGCACTTCTATAATTTTTGATACCGCCATCCTGTCCATTTATTCTAGTAACAATAAAATATATATAGATTCTAATTAAGAAAGTAAAATAATCAATTATATATAACAAAAGATTATTTAAAGATTAGTAGCACTATGTATAAGAAATTTATTCTAATCTAAAATAGAAAACATATCTATTAATAAAGTTTGTCATTCTTCATCTATTTATAATGAAAAGTAACATTTGTCATGAACTTTACTCAAAATAAAAATTTAAAATATGAAATTTATTCGAAATAAAAATCTAATGTTGGATACCCCACCCTCGCAAGATACGTGTCTGACGTCCTAAGTGACATCTAAACATGTGTCCCACAAGGGTGGCGTGCTCACACCAATCAGTTACCAAAATCAAACTCCTTTCTTGAACTTCAGAATAGATTTTGGAATTCTTAAGATCAGAATTTCAAAATGACTTCTTCAGAACAATTGTATCTTAATGCCTCTAGTTTATTTTGAATTAAGGATCACCTCATTTGGAGCTCTACATATCAAGCTATCATTAAAATAGTGAAGTATGTTCAATGTAATATCCAATTCTTACTCTTCAGACATGTTTTGGTACAAAATGTATAACTTTCTCTAGAGATGTCGGATTAAGGTCATTCTGAGATAGATTCAAAGAGGACTTCTAGATCTACAACTTATGTGCAGACCCTAAAGGGAGTTTTTGACTCTTGGCTCAAGAATCACAAATTAAAAACCTCTTAGAAAAAAGTGTCCACCGCGGCCAACTTTGAAGGTGAAGAACAAAACCTTTTGGGAAAAGTTTGCCACGGCAAACTCTTGGATTCGCCTCAGAAAAACTCCCTTCCAGAAAAGTTCACCGTGTTATACCTTTTGGGTTCGCCGTGATGAACTCTGAAAATCAGATAGAAAATCTGTCAAGGAGAGTTCTGTAGACTACCAACACCCATTATCATGTAACAACTATAACTTTCTCATCCGAAGTCCAAATCTCACAAACTATATACCGTTGGAAACCTAAGAGGATAAGCTACAATTTTATGAATAAAACTTTTCTAATTATGCCTAAATAAAGACTATTTTGCCCCTGAATCAAAATACACTTTTTACCCCTATGAAAAACTTGAAAAATGCAACATCCAAACTTTAAGAAATCATGAGCAAGACACAAACATTTTTCATTAACATCATAAGATAAGAGTTTTGCAAATGGGCATTTCAAGCCACATTACATCATAATCTAAAAATACATAATCTACATAAAGTAGAGTTGCTCAAAATGCGACTAAAGTCTTGGTTTGCAAAAACTAACTTAAAATACAAATGGTGTAACTTTGGAGTGATGCCTCGACTCTTGATCACTCGATCTCTTGCTCCTCACCTAAAGATGGGATGGAATGGGAGGGGGTGAGCTTAAAGCTCGTGGGTAACAGTTTTATAACCAGTAACAAGCAAAACCATTGTAAAAATTCACATTGAATCATAAAGCACATATTTTCCAAATTCTCATTTATCAAGCAATTTGTAAGTAACATAATTCATGCATTCAATAAATTTGTCAACACATAAGCACATCAAAATGGTTTGGGTGGATCCAAAAACATAACGTACTACACAATTCCACCTAATGGTCCTGTGTAACCATAGACAGAGCATACTATCATAATCCCATTTAATAGTCTTACATAGCTGTGAACTTAGGGGACTCCGTGAAGGAGCTCCATGCCACTAGCAGGCAGGCGGGAGAAGCCTTTAGTCAAATTGCACTTGACATAACTTAAGGGACCATCACAAACTCACATAATCATGCATTTCACATCTTGTAAACATATTACCCAAAATGGCACATTTTTGAAACTTGATTTCATAACCATAATATAGTTTCAAAATCATTTTCATATTCTTTCAAAAACATTTCCTTCTTTCATTTCATAGATCAATAACACAATTCATATACATACATGTAGCACATTCTTAAAGCATTTAAAAAGGAAATAAATGCACATGAATAAAGTAGTTGTAAAACATTTATTTCCATTTCTTAAAAGCAACATTTATGGCTTATTATTTAATTATAAAAGTGTAACCCACTTTGAATTCCTTGCTTAAAACTTGTTTAAGAATGCCTCTCCTCTTGCTCCTCTTGTCTCTCTTGCCTCCCTTCATATTGACAAAAGTCCCCAATTCAATAAGAATCCAAATAGGAAAACCCAAAGAAACATATGCATAAAATTGATCTTAGAATACTTATACCCATGCATTTCCTAAGCTCTTTGAACCAAATCCCTTCCAAAAATCCAAAGGATTAATCATAAACTTACCTTAAATCTTCACCAAACAATGAGTTTCTTAGCTCTAATGGAAGCTCTAACCTTCCTCTTTCTTTTTCCCTTCTTGCATAACGCCAAAATATCTCTTGTAGGCTAAGAAAAATTGAAACCTAGCTCAACTCTTCTTTCTCTCAACCCACCACACTCTCTCCCTCTTTCTTTCTTATTTTCGTATTTTCTCTCTTTTTTCACTCTTCAATCACGTTTTTCTCTTCTCAAATGCAAGATAAAAATTCCTTCTTCCCATTTTGCTCTTCCTTCAATGCCTTAAGACTTTCCAACTTAAGTGATCTTCTAAAAATGCCCTCATGCAATTTTACCAACACTTTAATTCACTTAACCTATGTTATAAAATCTTACTCACGTTGACAAGCTAACTAACTCCAAAATAAATTAATCTATCAAAACCTCAAAATTAATTTAAATCGTGCTTATTCATCAAGAAAAAAATTTCAGGGGTCAATATTTCTCCCCCTCTTAAAAGAATTTCATCCTCGAAATTCTTACCTGAGTCATTAAAGAGGTGTGGATACTTCTCCTTCATGGCTTCCAAAGGCTCCCATTTAGCCTCTTCCATAAAATGGTTTCTCCACAGAACTTTGACCAGTTGAACTGTCTTGTTCCTAAGGACCTTTTCCCTGGTGTCTAAAATCTCCACTGGAATCTCCTTATGACTCATATCGTCTCTCAACTGAACCTTAGTGGTCTGAATGATGTGCGAGGGATTTGATCTATACCTCCTCAACACGAGCACATAAAAGATGTCATGTATCTGTGACAATTCTAGGGGCAACGCTAATGTATAGGCTAGTGGTCCAATCCTCTCAAGAATTTCATAAGGACTCATATATATCGGGCTAAATTTGCCCTTCTTGCCAAATCTTATTACTCCTTTCCAAGGAAATGTCTTAAGAAAAACTTTCTCACCCACTTCGTACTCCATCTCTTTTCAATGTGTATCAGTATAACTCTTTATTCTATCCTAAGCTGCCTTAAGTCGTTGCTTAACTAATTTGACCTTATCCACTGTCATCTGAAATAACTCTGGCCCTATTAATTTTCTTTCTCCTTCTTCATCCCAGCATATCGAAGTTCTACACCTCTTTCCATACAGTGCTTCATAAGGAGCCATCTGAATATTCGAATGGTAATTCAACAAATGGAAAATGCTCATCCCAATCTCCTTTGAAATCTATCATACACGTCATAAGCATTCCCTCAAGGGTCGAAATGGTCCTCTCAAATTGACCATCTTTCTGGGGTTAAAAAGTAGTACTAAAATTCAACTTAGTTCTCAGAGCCTCTTGTAAGCTTCCTCAAAATGTCGAAGTAAACCGAGGATCTCTATCAGAAACTATGGAATCTGGAATCCCATGTAATCTTACTATCTCATCAATATACTTCTTTGCTAGC
>JAOQMP010068027.1:0-23466 GCA_027563575.1 Erythroxylum pedicellare | reverse complement strand
GCATGTCATTTAGAAAATTGCCAACCCTAGGCCTTGCCATGCATTCATTATGTATGAGATATATAATGAAACAATATCGGATGGGTAAGAAATTGCATCTAGACAAGATGGTAATTAAAATATAGCATGCTTTGTTTTTCCGATCCAACAAGTTCAACTAATTCTCTTTAGTGGGATGACATTTAGTTAATAAGTTGGAATTAATTCTAATGAGATTAAATTAATTCTAGGATTATTGGAGCTTAAATTATATAAGTCCAATTAGATTCCCCATCTGGCTTCTTGGAGGGTTATTAAGCAAAGTAAGAAATGCAAATAAAGGTTTTTAAGCCTATTATTGAATGTTCAAAGCCTATTATTGAATGTTGGGCTCACTTTAATTAATTATTAATTAGAAGCCTAAACGAACATTTAGAATTGGGCTGGACTTTGGTTTAATTTGATTAATTTGGTTAATTAAATTAAAACAAGGTTATTAAAGATAAAAGGAGGTAGATTTTCAATTTTGATGGGCAAAATGTGTAGCACATTTAACATTGGTTTGCTATATTTAAGATGGTTTTTAACATGTTTTATCATCATTAAATAGAGTAATGATCTTATCATTAAATGGTTTAATGGTGGTCTTTTAATGATAACATGTAACATATTAGCATTCATAGGATTAAAGAAAAAAGAGGTGCATTTGACATACCATCTTCCTTTTTTCATCACCAAAAACCAAAAATGAGATGTAAGTTTTAGGTTATTAGTCTTTTCATATAACCATTTTAAAACAAATGAGAAGAGTCTCCCTTATTGACTTCTTTACGATTGATTAAGGAAGGAGGTGATGCATAGGTTGCACTTCACTTCTTCCTTTGAGACAATAACCAAAATTGAGAGAAAAAGGACAAGGTGTGTAATTTTTATCTCCCTCTCCTATCTTGCATATGATAGCCAAAAATTGCATGAGAGGTGTCTCATCTTTGGCTTCATTCTACCAAGAAAAAATATCTTCAAGTGTTTCTTCTCCTTTCCCAACAAAGGATCTTGTTAACCTAGTTGTCCAAGGAGAATAAGTGGTAGATCAAATTCGTAGAGGATACAATAATGAGAAGCGGATACATCACCTTGGAGTGGATACATTGTCAAGGATAGGTTAGCACAACGAGGAGTTAAAGTTATAGCGAAGGAGTCAGTAAAAATTTCTATCTTGTTATTATGTAAATTATTTTCCTTATACCGTATCATGTATGGCTTGGCGTGTTGTTTTGGTTATATTTCTTCCACTGTAATTTTGATTTCTAAGAAGTTTTGAAATTTATTATTTCATCTAAATATAACATGTTTATGTTTTCGATCCAACAAATAGACATGAGGTGTATGTCAACCATGTCAATGGACATTTCATTTGCAATGTAGATCCATCTATATGCAATTTATATTGTGAACATTGGATAAATGAATATTATGATAGTGATAATAAAGATTATTTGCCACGATGAAGAGAAAAGCCTAATAGAAAGTCAAGATCTAAGTGTCATTCGTAAAAGAAGATCTAACCTAAAAGCGATGAAGATGATGGCTTGAGACCTTAAATTGGTCTTAGGAATCCTAAACTTGGACCAAATGATCTATTTGAGCTATTGAGAGTGATTGGACAAGAACACTAGACCCAACCAAGATGCTCTGTGCTAATAATCTCTCTAATCCCTAATATTAGGAACATCTTTAAAAAAAATTTCTTTGTCATCTCTCTACCTATTTTGGCCCTTTAACCTTTGATAGTTTCCATTTTTGGAAACAAAAGTCCTACCTCTGGTACATTTCTCTTCTAAAACAATGGTTCTTCTTCAACACCTAAGGATCTTCTCCACAGGAAGGCCTCTTAAAGGCTTGGACTATGGAGAAAGAAGGAACTTACTAGCATTGTGAAAGGGCAAAAAATCTCAAGAACATTATGCTGTAGTGATCTACGAGAAAAGTATTACGACAATTTTCAAAGAACCTGAAGGAGCTTGGAAGAATAAGCTTAACAAAGGAGAACTCAATAACTTTCAAAATGTCATAAAGGAAGGAGTGTTAACAACTCTTATAGAGCTTCTAAGAATAGGTGCAAATGTATGGTCCTCAGCTTTGGTGGGTTTTTTCCTAGAATAAAAGGCTAGTATTCCCTATTTTCTATTCTTGGGCTACTGCTAGGTAGGGTAAAAATGGATTAGAGAAAAGAATGCTAATAGATGAACGTTCATTCCACTTATTCTCGACTAAAAATCCTTAAATAGGATTACTAAATAGGGACCATGACATATAAGTGGCCAACCTATGTTGATTCAAAAATGAAAGGTCGGTTTATAATGTGACAGAGGTAACACTAATGTTTTTCCCTTATGATTTAACTTTTATTATGTGCCTCTTGAGTTTTAGACAATTGAGCACTTAAGCTACCTTGCTAGCTCATTTAGGAAACCAATTTGCTTGGATTCTCAAATTGCTAGCATAGATCAAATTTATTTTGAAAAATTTTGCATTAAAATGAAAAGGAATTCTGATATGCCTAATAAATTTCCAATATGAAGATTGGAGTTAATGGAGAACTTAAAAGGATTGAAATGCCTATAAACTATCCATGGAAACCTAAGTTCTGAAGCAAAAGCTAGAAACTAAATAGCAAACTCTTGAAGAAAGGCTGACATGATGATATAATGGGGTTGTTAGGCTAGCTTGGAAGACATAAAAGCAAATATCAATGATGATGTTGTGGTATTGATGGAAAATCAGCTAGCTAACTTGAAAGATCTTGAAAAAACTCATGTAAATCCTAAATTTCAAATAGGTAAAGATGAAACACTTAGACTGATAAAGAGAATAGTTCTCGAAAAGAGATCTTAGTTGAAATTAAAGATTCAACTACTAATTCAAAGAGAAGATCAGCTAGAAGAAAAGGCAAGAATAAATCCACAGGGGATCTCCCTCTTGATGATTATGGTATAGAGTATTAGACGGTTTAGTGCCTCTTATAAAAGTAGTGGTAAAGGAGATTGTTTTGGACAAGAAGCCTTATTTTAAAGGACTTCTGGAAACAAAATAAAATCACCTTAGCTATTTAGGGTTTCTAAATTTTTGGGTACAGAATGGAAAGCTATCTCAATCACTCTTCACATTACACTGGTAGAGTCTTATGCCTTCATATCTCAAACAAAATCTCAATATAAGTGGAAAGAGAAAGTGACCAGTTTATTCACTTGAAATGTCAGTTGGAAGGAATTAACTTAGCATTTGATCTTACTCGAGTATATACTTCAAAATTTAATTCCAAAGGGAAATGGTATAAAAAAATCTACAAATCATTAAAGCTATAATCACTAACCTTTGTCTTTTAATTAGTGATTACAATTGTATACATTCAGATCATGAAGTGAAAGGAGGTAGGGGCTTTCATGCTATAATAGGAAGGGAGTTATCTAACTTGTTCCAAAGAGTGAAAATTACAGATCTTAGATTCAATGGTAGGCTCTTTACTCAGTGCTTATAAGGGAAAAGCTTGACAGAACATTGGTTAACCAAGCTTGGTTAGACATGTACTCACATTCTTTTACTCATTTTGATGAATGTTTCCTTTTCAGATCACTCTTATATCATTATTCAGAATGTCCAAGCTATAAAGATTTCTAGAGTACATTTTAGGTTCTTTAATGGACTTACTTAACAAGAAGATTTCTTAGAGCTAGTGGGTACGTAAGAGAATCAAAATGTAAATGGCTATAAATCTTTTCAGAAGATGTAAAAATTGAAGATGGTAAAACAAGCTCTTAAGACCATTATTAATAGCCACACCAGGTAGATAAGGGAGACCAAATAGAAGCCAGGAAAGGCTCAAAATGAATATTGCAACTTCACCTACAACAATCACTTGAAGAAAATTGAGGCACAAATACTTTGAGAACATTAGGAGGCCTTTACCTTGTATAATTCCATCCTGAAATAGAAAGATCAAATGGATTGGTTAAGAGATAGGGACTTAAATACTAAATTTTTGCATAGTTCTTTATTAGCAAGAAGAAATAACAAGATAATGGAACTCAAAAACAACAATGGTAATCCTTTCATTGATCAATCTACCTTATTAAAGCTCACCAAAGACTATTTCATACAGTTGATGGGTGCAATAAAGGATTCTTTATGTGGCTATAACATAAAATGATTCTTTAAATGTTTTTTAACCTAAGATATTAAGAATCTATTGGCAGCACCATTTACTAACCAGAAAATAAAAAAAGTTTTCTTTAGTTTATAACCTTCTAAAGCATCTAAACCAGATAGGTCTACTACTTGGTTTTTTAAAAATCCCAAGAGATCACTCGCATCTTGTTCACAAAAAGAGTTTGGGAATGCTTTTCTTCTTATAGAATGCTAAAGGAATTTAACCACACCAACATGTTCCTAGTTCCAAAGAAATATATTCGTTCTTCATTAATAGGCTATAGGCCAATTTCTTGCTGTAATACAATTTATAAAGTGGTTGCCAAACTTCTTGCTAATAGGCTGAAAATAACTTTAAAAGGAGTGGTTAATCTAACATAAGAATCCCTTATTGTGGGAAAATCCACAAGAGATAATATTCTCCTCATGTAGGAGATATTGAAAAAGTACAATTTAGGGAAAAACAACAAATTTGATTTTTATAAAGCATTTAACATAGCAAGCTAGCATTTTATTCAATCTTGTTTATAGGAACTCAAATTCTCATCACTCTTCAAGGATTGGATCATGATGTGCATTAAGTCTACTTTTATAATTATTATCATAAATGGAGCCATAAAAAAGCCTCTGACTTGTTTTAAGGGAATAAGACAAAAGGACCATCTATCCCCTTATCTATTTACCCTAGTAGTGGAAGGGTAATCTAAAATCCTCAACAAGTTTACTAAATGCAATGGTAAATTCCACTTTTGTTATAAATGCATAGAATATAAGCTAGCCCACTTGATGTTTATTGATGACCTGCTTTTCCTATTTAGTTTTGAAGCTCATTCAGTGAAGATTTTAAAGGATTTACTCAAAATGCATTTAGACTAGTTAGCACCAAGAGTAAATCAAACAAAAGCATCATTTTTTGCTTTAAAGAAGTGAGGAATTCAACATAATTATCTAGGAATTTTTTAGGGCTACAGTTATATTCTCTTTCATTTAAGTATCTTGGATTCCTAGTCTCTCATGTAAAAACTAAGTATTCAAATTTTTTTAATTGATTAAGAGGTTAAATTCTAGAATAAATGCTTGGCAAAATATGTTTCTATCATTAGCTGCTAGAGTTACTTTGATCATTTTAGTCTTTAGAAATATATATGTTCATTGGATTACTTAAATCATCTTACCAAAGAGAGTAATCAAGAAAATTTATTGTATCATAAAAGACTTCTTATGGTCTGGGAAACCAAATAACTTTAAAAAAGTTAAAGTCAAATGGAGTGAAGTAACAATTCCAAAGAGACAAGGAGGATTAAGAACCATATCAATACCTCTAATGCAAAAAGTGTTAAGTCAAGAAGACTTCACTTCTATTAATTTTGATGATAATCAAATAATAATAATCTTAGAATTGTATGAACTATTTTGATAAGTTTGTTAAATGCGCAGAAAAATGTAAGTGACACAAAGTCAAACCACACTATGCGTAATCAAACTAGAAGATACACTTCATCACCAGAAGATACACATCGAACCAGAAGATGCATAGTCAAACCAGAAGATACACGTTAAACCAGAAGATGCACAGTCAAACCAAAAGATACATGTCATCACCAGAAGATACACGTCAAACAAGTGTGAAAGAAAGAGAGCGAATACGTCTGTAACGTGAAGCTTAAACAACATCTTTCCTAGAGAAACAAAGGCTAAAGCCTGGAGAGGCTAGGAAAGCAGATAAAGAATACTTTGTGAGAGATACCTGAAGAGGCTCTGCAAGTGTAGAAAGAATACTTGTAAAGTTGAAAAGTATTTGAAATCTCAGACAAACTCTGAGGACTAGACGTAGCCCAAGGTTAAGGGTGAACTAGTATAAAATCACGACGTCTATTCTCTAACCCTTATCTTTTAACTTTTATGTTGTTAGAAGAGTAGATAATAAATTTTACGATTGCATTACTCATCGACTTTAGTAAAGTGTTTTTTGAATTTATAAAGAAATCTAAGAAATCCCTAAAGATTAATATCTTTAAAGATTTTACACATTTTAACCCCCCTTCTTATTTGTTTTACATATTATACGCGATTTCTATATTATCAAGTGATTTACTTTGGCTGGCATCAGAGCATGGTTTCCACTAAATATTGTTACAAAGTGAGGACAAAGATCCATGGCTGAATCACATGTTTTAATAGCTGAAGGTGCCTTGGTCATAAAACCTCCTGCAATTAATGGTGAAGATTATCATTATTAGAAGGACAGGATGATGCTAGTGAATCTGATCAAGAACGATGATGCTAGTGAATCTGATTAAGATTCAAGTGAAGATGATGATGAACTATCCTTCTTTTCAAGAAAGATTAGAAGGATGTGGAAAAAGAAAACAAGAGGAAATAAAGACTTTTCTTTTAAGAAGAATAGCAAAGACGATTCAAAGAATGACAAAAGTTCTATCGTTTGCTATGAGTGCAATAAACCAAGACATTATAAGTCTGATTGTCCATTACTCAAAAGAAAACAGAAAAAAAAAAGGTAAAGAAAACAAAAAGAGCATGATAGCAACTTGGGAAGATCAGGATTCGTCTGAATCTGACTCCAAATCAAAAACATCATAACAAGTAAATATATGCTTAGTAGTTAAAAAGGAATGCGATGATGAGGTACTGTCTAACTTTAATGATCTTCAGGATGCTTATTTAAAATTATTAGAAGATTCACATGCTATCCTAAAATAATACAGGGTATTGAAAAAGAAATTTGTTGAAAGTTTAAAGAACACAGAAGTTTTAGAAAAGGAAAATTTCTGCCTTAAGAAACAAGTAGATGATATGAAAAAGAAAGTAACTACAAATAGATCTGTGGAAATTAATAAACTAAAACAAAGGATTAACAGTCTCTCAGAAGATTTGTCAACATTTTCTGAAAGTACAAAATGGATGAATGATATGATTGGAAAATACAGACATCGAAATGATAAGAGTGGTTTAGGTTTTAATAATAGTAATGTTCGCCATAATAAGAGTTTTGTTCCTAAGAAAAAGAAACAATATTCTTATTACTCGATGAATAATTGTAAGGCTAACTCCAAAAGACCCAAGAAAATATAGGTACCTAAGAAAGATATAATATATATTGCAGATCTCCTTTCTTTAAAAAGGCAACCAGCACCAATGTTACTTGGGCAGTGGATGCTTGTGACATATAACGGGAAGAAGGTCTATATTCCTAGACCTCTAAAATAAGCAAGGAGGATCAGTAACTTTTGGAGAGAACTAGTAGGGCAAAATAGTTGGAATTGGTAAAATTGATAAAGATTCTTTTTCATCTATTGATAATGTTCTGCTAGTTGAAGGCTTAAAGCATAATCTAATTAGTGTAAGTCAATTGTGTGATTCTGGTTTTGAAGTATCCTTTAATCAAAATTCTTATGTAGTCAGAAACAAGGACGGTTCCATATTCTTTTCTGCCAAGAGATGAAATAATCTCTATAAAATTAATTTAGACGATTTGAAAAGTCAAAATATTTCATGTTTTATATCAACAAATGAGGAAAAACTGATTTCGTATAAAAAGCTAGGTCATATTAGTTTTAAACATATTTCCAAGTTAGTTAGACATGATTTGGTAAGAGGATTACCAAAGGTAAGTTTTAATAAAGATTTCTTTTGTGAGAATTGTCAAAAAGAAAAACAAGTTAAAACATCTTTTTCCTCTAAAAATATTGTAACTTCGTCTAGACCTCTAGAGCTGTTACATATAGATTTGTTTAGTCAAACTAGAATATTAAGTCTTGGCGAAAAGAAGTATAGTCTTGTAATTGTTGATGACTTCACTAGATTTTGTTGGATATTATTTTTATCATATAAAGATGAATCTCTTAAGTTCCTTAAGGTTTTATCCAAAAAGTTACAGAATAAAAAAGGAATTTCTATTGCTGAAATTAGGAGTGATCATGGTGGAGAATTTGAAAATGAAAAATTCAGAATGTTTTATGAAGAGAATGGAATTTTCTATAATTTCTCTACTCTTAGAACTCCTCAACAAAATGGAGTTGTAGAAAGAAAGAACAAGACGATTCAGGAATTGGCAAGAACCATGCTATGTGAAATGGATCTTCCTAAGTATTTCTGGGCAGAAGCTGTGAATACAACTTGTTATATTCAAAATAGAATACTTTTGTGACCTCTCTTAAACAAAACTCCATATGAGTTATGGAATGGAAGGAAGCCAAATATCCCTTACTTCCATCCATTTCGTTACAAATGTACTATATTGAATACAAAAGAAAATTTGGATAAATTTGATTATAAGATCAATTCAGGAATTTTTCTACGATATTCAATGTCTTCTAAAGCTTATAGAGTTTATAATCTTATTTCTAAATCTATTGAAGAATCTATGCATGTCAAGTTTAATGATGATTCACAACCAGATAGAAGAAACAATTATGATGATGAAACTCTATCTGTTCCCTTAGTTGATAACATAGACATGTCACCATCAAATGTTTCATTTGATAAGGTAGAAGATATTCTTGAAAACTTTAGTCTTAGAAAAGACTGGAAGTATAAATCCTCTCACCCAAAAATTTTGTTTATAGGCGAAACCTCAGAAAGTATAAGAACTAGGTATAAATTTAGAATAGGGGCAAATGTAGCTTTTATTTCTGAATTATAACCTAAGAAAATTGATGAACTCTTCAGGATGAAGCTTAGATTTTAGCCATACAAGAGGAGTTAAATCAATTTTCAAGGAACAAAGTTTGGTCTTTAGTTCCTAGACCCTCCAATAAGTCAATCATAGGAACCAGATGGGTTTTTAAGAATAAATTAAATGAATCCAGTAAGTCGTAGCAAAGCTAGATTAGTAGCTTAAGGCTATAATCAACAAGAAGGAATAAACTTTAATGAAACTTATGCTCCTGTAGCTAGATTAGAAGCTATTAGAATTTTGCTTGCATATATAGTTTTCATGATATAATACTGTTTCAAAAGGATGTGAAAAGTGCCTTTATGAATGGTTTTATTAATGAAGAAGTTTACATAAAGAAACCTCCTGGTTTTGAAGATTTTGATAAACCAGATTATGTTTATAGACTTCATAAAGCTTTGTATGGATTAAAACAAGCACCTCTTACTTGGTATCATCATCTAAGTTCTTTTCTGATTGAAAATGACTTTAGTAGAGGTCAAGTAGATACGATCTTGTTTAAAAAATGTATTAAAAATGATTTCATTATAGTACAGATATGTAGTTGATATTATTTTTAGTGCAGCTTCTAATAAACTATGTTCCAGTTTTGAAAATCTTATGAAAAGTGAATTTGAAATAAGTATGATGGGTGAATTAAAATTCTTTCTTGGTTTACATGTTAAGCAAAACAAAGAGAATATTTTTATTCATCAACAGAAATATATCAATGAACTGTTAGTCAAGTATAAAATGGAAAAGTTTAATCCTATGTTAACTCCTATGGATCCTTCAAACCTCTTATCAAAGTCAGCAGGTAAGAAGGTTGATTAAACTCTTTTTTGAGGAATTATTGATTCTTTACTTTACCTAATAGCAAGTAGACCTAATATATTATTTAGTGGTTGTTTGTGTGCAAGATTTCAAGCAGATCCTAGAGAATCTCATTATATTACTATTAAAAGAATATTGAGATATTTGTCAGGTTCTACTAATCTGTGTTTATTGTATGAGAAAGGTAAAGATTTCATGATAATTGGCTACTATGATGCTGATTACGCTAGAGGTAGGATTGATAGGAAGAGTACAAATGGACAATGTCACTTTCTTGGTCATAATCTAATTTCATGGTCAAGAAAGAGGCAAAGTTCAATTGCTCTATCTACTGCAGAGGCTGAATATATGTCAGATGCAAGCTGTTATTTACAGATGTTATGGATTAAGTATCATTTAGAAGATTACTCCATATAAGAAGAAAAAATCCCAATCTTCTGTGACAACGCAAATGCTATCAATCTATCAAAGAATCCATTACAACATTCAAGGGCAAAACATATTGAAGTTCGACATCATTTTCTACGAGACTATGTACAGAGAGGAATCATTAGTCTACAATTTGTTGAGACAAATCAACAATAGGCGGATATCTTCACTAAACCTCTATGTGAAGATAGATTCAAAGAAATCAGACAAAACTTGAGTATGGTAATGCTGAATGACCATTCATCTGATACGACATGAACCAGTTGATTCACACGAAAAGAAGATAAAAAGTTGCAAGTTTTCAACTAAACAGTAAGAGTAAGTTATAGACGGTAACTTTTCAAGAGTAGATATTAGACGGAAAACTTCTCTAGTTTTTAAAAATATCTTTTACTCTAGGATATTCTTAAAATACTTTGAAATCAAAGTGTTTAGTGTTCTCAATTAAGACGATTCATCACTCTGTTCTAAGATTCAAGTTCGTTCATTTCATATTCTTACCTTCAGATACTAACATCATTACCTTTAGTAAAATATGTTTGTGTTTTTAGTTCTTATTAGATAACAAATGGAGCAATCTCTAGTCTATGGAAGACATGTTGATTTCATCTCCTGGAAGGAATATCAAATGGACATTGAACTAGAAATTGATGCAGCTGGCTGGAGAAATTTCTCTAAGATGGATTATCGGTTATCTTGACACTAGATTCAATCAATAAGGTTAGTGAGTGTACAAGTATTGGAGTAAGACTATCTCATAATATAAAGTGGATTACTCAAGGTTTTGTAGATAAAGCACATTTGAATTGACAACTATATGGAAGTAGTGACCCAAGAGGCAAGAAGGCATCAACTCTTATTTCGAAGGCTAGGGTTCTACATTCACTACTTCTTTATTGTGTTCTACCAAGAATAGGTTCGAAGCACATTGTGACATTGATGGATGAACAATGTCTATTTCACCTACTCAATCTTCAAACCCCATTAATCTTCCATACTTAATTTTAAAGTACATGATGGAGTCAAAAAGAGATTCTAGCTCTTTACCGTATGATGTGCTATTGACAAGGATTTTTAGAGATTCTGGAATTCTTCTCGATAGAGGTAATAGGATGAAAATGGATTTGAAAAGCATTATTAATTCCACCACTATTAGCAGAATGGGATTAAAGCATGAAGATAAGGTGGATACAACTTTTACATCAAAAGTAAGATCTGAGGGGCAGCATATAGTAAAATGGATTAGGAGTGAAAGTATTACACCTACAAAAAGAGCAAAACCTTGACCAACAGAAAGAACATGAATAAAAGAGGATACTGAGAAATCATCTAATGTATCAATCAAAACTAAGATGATTCCATAGGAAGAGGAAAGTTGGGTTAAATAATCAACAGAAGAACTGTCTTTGAAGAGAAAGATAGATCCACTTCATTAAAAAAGATCTAAATAGTCAAGAAGGTCACCAAGATTATTGACTTTAGGTTAAGAAGAAAAAAAGAAGTAGAAAGTTCTTACCCTTGGTAAAGATTCTAAAAAAGCAAAGAAAACATATCAAGCTACTAGAGTAATTGTCTCAAATTTGCAAAGTCAATCAGCAAAATAATCTAGAGAGACAGAGATAAAAAGAAAGCTAGTATTTAAGAAGAAGAAACCTCAACAACAACTTTCTTCTAAACTAGCATAAGAACAAAAGAAACAGAAGCCTAGCCTGAAGAAGGTTTCTTCATCTGAAGTTTAAAAGAAGGAAAAAGAAGTGGCACATCAATTGGAACCTTATAATCCTGCTCAACCAATCAATAAAAAGGATTTGAGAAAGAAGATTATAGAAGAATCAATAACTGTCGAAGTAGAAGCTCAATTATTATTTGAGAACCTTCGAAAAAGTCAATTAGGGTACTAGTTAAACCTATACCGATTAATGATCAAATGATAAATCTTCTAAGCCATGAAGAACGAAGATTATATGATATTCTATGAGATGAGAAGATAGAACCATATTCATTGAAGATTTCAAAGGATCGGTATATAATCTATCAAATTACGAGCAGAACTTTTATAAAAATTGTGCCAGACATAAAACCAAGATGCTCAAACCTTGTGAGAAACGAAGAAAAAGGGAAAAAGAAGATTTTTCCTGAGGGAAATATAGATGATCTTTCACAAGAGCAGATTCAAGTAGCAGTGAAGAACATAGATGATGTATGCAACGCAGCTCAACCTGGAGGTATCTATATTTCACACCATATTTCGAAAGCATCAGGAAGTAAATTTGGAGTTTTAATCACAGATGAAAACCTCATGGTAATTTGGAAAGTGCAAGAAGGATAGTATAGAAGTAATATGGTTGAAGGTATCAATTTCAATTTAGAAACCTTTGTGCATTTGGTCATGCATTTCAGACTTTTAGGTTTCGTACCTTCAGTCAAGGATGTGTTACATCTTCTTAGGCAACCAATTCTGAAACTACCTAGACCTGATGATCTTGATCTTCCAAAATGAAATCAAACCTTCAGACCTTCCACAATCAAAATCATAGATTTAGACATTTTACCTTCAGAACTATCTATTGCTAAAAACCTCCATCCACATAGTGAAATACAACAAGATTCTACTGTTAATTCACAGTTCTTAAAGCATTTCATAAATTGGAAGGAAGTCAATCACAAACAGAAGGACATCTAGGACCCTTTAGCAAAAGAAATTGAGGAAATTCATACTAAAGTTGATGACTTGAGTGACTCAGTGGGTGATCTTTATAAGGAAGTAGCATATCTATGGGTTACTATTGAACAAGACATCAAGACGATCCGCACTGACATGCAACATATATTTTCTGAAATTATGAAGTGTCTTCATTAACTTTTTTTATTAATAACAAATAGGGGGAGAAGAGAAGAAAATAGAAAGAAGAGAATATAGAAATTTTTTGTATGTCATGTATATGCATTTCTTATGCTTATATTTTTCTTGTCTCGTTATTCGTCTACTCATCTGAATATCATTTTATCTTTCTAAATTATGATTATTTGTTATCATCAAAAAGGGGAAGATTGTTAAGTTAAGTAGACTTCACTTCTATAAATTTTGGTGACAATCAATTAATAATAATCTTAGAAATATATGAAATGTTTTGATAAGTTTATTAAGTGTGCAAGAAAATGTTAGTAACACTTAGTCATCCTAGACGATACACACCATCACAAACGAAGAAAAAATAACAGACGAAGAGCAAACAACAGACGAAGCAACAATATTAGACGATACAAAAAGGAAGATACTCTAGAACGTCAGACAGTTAGTTAGTTGGAGTTAGTTACAGAACTTAACTAAATAACGGTCTCTTAAAGATTCATGAAGTAGTTTTCAAGAAGACAGTGGAGACTTAGGCTATAAATACTAGTCCTAGTTGAAGACTAAAATAATTATTTTTACAAGAGAGAAAACTATGATTGTACAATACTTAGAAAAAAATTTTGTATTCAAAGTGTGAAACAAGAGAGCGAATCTTACTGTAACGTAAAGCTCAAGATATTTTTCTTAGAGAGAGAAAGAAAAGGTTAAAGCCTGGAGAGGCTAAGATAGCAGAAAGAATACTTTGTCAAAGAGACCGGAAGAGGCTCTTGAAGGGAACAAAGAATGCTTGTAAAAGTTGAAAAGTATAGTAAAATCTCATCCAAACTCTGAGGACTGGATATAGCCCAAGGTTTAGGGTGAACCAGTATAAAATCGTAGCATCTATTCTCTAACTCTCATACTTTAATTTTCTTATTACTAGACGAGTAGATAAAGTTACTTGCGATTTTAATACTTATCAATTTTTAGTAAAGTGTTTTTGATATTCATCTGTTAGTTGTAAAGATATTTAAGAAATCTCAAAAGAATAACATTTTTGAAAAGATTACACAATTTGACCCCCCTTCTTGTGTATTTTGTATACTTTACGTGATTCCTATATTAACAAGTGATTTACATCAGCTCCCCTACCTCCTAAATCTCTTTTGGATGTAGGAAAACTTAACCCTCTTTCTTAAGAACCTCTACTGTCCTGTTTAAAAAACCCCTAACTTATAGAGGTGCTGAAGATATCACCACTGACCTCTCCACAGTAATCAATTGGGGACTCTCTCCTAAAGTGACCCTCTTGTCCACAGTTGAAATAGCCCATTGTATTCATTCAATACTTTCCCAAATGTGTCTTTCCACAAGTATTATACTATGGCACTAGTGTTTTGATGTCACAGAAATCCCTGGGTTTATGAGGTGACCTAAAGGATCCCTGATTGGTTGATCCGCCTCTACTGAACCTCTAGCCACCGGTCCATCTTGGCTTGCTTTTTCTTACTAAACCCTAAGGTGAGCTAGTTGGTTCACTGTGTTTCTGTTATGATATCACAGTCTGGGTGATCACCATTATATTTCTTTCCACCTTCATTGCAGCTTCCACTAACTCCTCATAATGTGTCTATGAGGCTAGAGAAAAATTTGTCCTTAACCTGGGGTTCAAACCTATAAAAAATCTCTTACACTTCTGCTCTTCACTGCCAGAAATAAACAGAACATGTTCGATAAGCTCTGAAAATTTCTTCTCATATTCTATCACTGACATCAAACCCTACTTCAGATAGAAAAATTCCTCTCCTCAGGCAACCTTTTAACTCTGGGGGTAAAACCTATTAGTAAACTCTCTCTGAAAGTCAAACTAGGACACCCCATCTAGATGATGTCTCTCAACAACTTCCCACCAATCCTTCACCTTGCCCTCGAGGAGGAAGGTGGAAAATACCAACCTCTACTCATTTATACATCCCATAACTGGATATATCTTCATAATTAGGTCTAACCATACGAGTGCACTCTCTAGATCTCCACTCGTATCAAAAGACTTCGCGCCCAATTTACACACCCGCTTAATGGAAAATCCAAAAGTTTCTCCACTTTCATGTGACTACTGCATTGCCATGATAAGTATCAAATCCATCTGCTCTATGGTAAAATTTTCCCTAGTTGATTTTTCTAACCCTGATGGTGATTCATGAAAGCACTCGTTGAGTCTGGAAAATGTTCCTCTTCCCTTCCTGGTGATGCCTTAGGTGTAGGAGCCATTGGTGTGGCCCTACGGGGACATCCACGGCCTCATCTGTGTATAGTGCTGTACATTTGGCAAACTACAAATGCATAAGACTTTCATGTCCTAAACTATATGCATGTAAATCACAACATTTTATAGGTTACCTCACTTTGAAAACAAATTCAAAAACATTTTGGAAATGTGTTAAACAAAAAGGGGTAGCTTGGCTTTGATACCAACACTGATAGGACCCTTTCTTGATGACTAGGAAACCTACCCGACACCTCATGAAAAGCCTCTAATCAATATCTAATCTAACTAGAAAGTTCCCTTACAGCTAAGCCTTTTCCCTTTTCTTCAAAATATTTTAACTCAATATAAAGAAAAAAAGGAGTAGCAATGGAAGTTTTTAAAAGTAACCTTCATTAAAAATTTCAACAACATAACAATTGTTATTTATTAAAACCAAAAATTTTAGGTTCCTGAAAAGCAATTCAAAGCACTTCTATCCACTTAACCAAAGCAGAACTACTACTTCTGGACTTCATGTCTATTAAAAAACAATCTCAAAGGTTCAAACACATTCATGCATTTAGTGAAAGAAAAGAACATTTATAAATAACCATATTTTCACAAAATCAAGATCAAGACATATTTATGAAGATTATGAACTATATGTAGTAAAACATTTACAATCTATCTTTACATAAAAGATGTTGAAAACATGTTCATAATTATGCAATACATGTAAAACAAACGCACAAGCAAAAATGCCTACACAGCCACATGTGATGAAAGTAGCTACTCAAATAGTGGAGTCCCGGCTATTGAAATCCCTAAGGGCACACCAGGGAGGTTTAAATTAAAAAAAGGAATAGAAAATAAAGTGTGAGCTAAATGAACTCAATGAGTGTTATGGTTTCCATTCAAAATGTTTATACAAACATTAAATTCCATAAAGAACAAAAATAGTTTCCCTTTCTTTTCAAGCATTAACCAATATTTTGACATAACAAATTCATATAATCAATGCACATATAAAACACAATCAAGTTCCTCTCTTCTTGTAAGGTAAACAAAGATGGCAATTGATAGTTTCATGAACTTTCTCTTTAAAATTTTTCTTTGTCATTTGGTACCGTTAAGTGTAATGCCATGGGGCTAGTTTTGCATCGCTTACCTGTGCCTCGATAACCTCTAGTAATGAAGCTAGTTTTACATCGCTTACCTACACTAGGCTAACCACTATATACTGATTATTATAGAGCTAGTTCTGCATCACCTACCTATAATAGTGATGACATTACATATAAATCAGTGGTTATGGAGCTGGATCTACATTTCTTATCCATAACAGTTCTAGCATAATATATACTCCATACATGCAAAGGGTGACTCAATAGACATACTGACTGGCATGATGCTATCCACCATTAGTCACAGGCACCACTCAGACACTACCATACACATTAGGACATACTTTGATTAGTATAATCATATTTATAAGGAGACCTAACAATGTACCACAGACTAAACAACAATTAATACATAGGTGCACCACATTTCTATACCAATTCAGTTCATGTTCAAATTCCATTGTTGTGCCAATTCAGTGCATACGCAATTTCAATTCGATGCCATCTTAAAGCATATATATAAATCTTATAAAAAAATAGCTTTCAAATTCAAGTAGCAACCCCAATGAACTTATTCATAAGCATACTTTTCTTGATAAAATGGAAACAATTTTTCTTTCATAAAATCAGTTTAAAGATACACTCATATGTCATCAATTCTTTTACAAAGAATTAAGTCATATAAAATAGTTAAAATAAACTCATATGTCATCAATTTTTTTACAAAGAATTAAGTCCTATAAAACAATTAAAATACAATCATAGTTTTTTTGTTTATCGCCAAGTACACTTACGTGTTAACTGTCTCTTCTCGACCTACACAATTTACTTAGATTCACTATTCATCCAAAAATACCATTCGCCCAAAATAAAATCTATAACCAATAGAAGGGAAAGTTTGGGGTTTTATATAGCCAAAAACTCTAAGTGGAGAATAACTGGGGGATTTCTTATATAAGCAAAGCCAAGGTGTTTTTTTTTAAAGCACAGATGTGGGTTATTGATTAACAAGAAAAACAATTATATAAATAACTTCTACCTAAAAATTATTAGCTACATGAGACTTAAAATGGAGGAGGGTACGAGCAATTTCAAGTACATGTCGATGTTTTCTTTCAACGATGCCATTTTTTCTAAGGATTGGAGGCATGATAGTTTATGTAAAATCCTTTTATTCTAAAAGAATGTTGTAAGTTATGAGAAACAAAATTCTCCTCCAAGGTCAGATTGAAAGATTTTAATGGTTTTGCCAAATTGTGTCTTAATCATGTTAACAAAGGCATTTGCTATATTAGCAAGTTCAAATTTGGCACACAAGAAACATACCCAAGTAAAATGTGTATAATGATCAATGAACAAGATAAAGAGGGTATATTCCAACCTCGATAAGGATGGTGATGGCCCCCATAAATTAGTATAAATGAGATCAAAAGCTACATCACCATGAGATGAGTTAGGAAGAAAAGGTAATTTGGTAGTCTTACTAAGAACATAACCTTCACAATTCAATGTCAAAAAGTCACAAGTAACATTTAATCAAATAGGAAGAACACCAGATTAAAACAGGCTTTTAAGTCCACTAACATGAGAGTCTCCAAGACGTCGAGGCCAAAGATACTACTTTTGTTTATGTAACAAAATGTCATTTAAAAAAGAAACACCACAATAGAAAGGAGAGTAAAATATATTATTCTCATAAAGTTGATTATCCAAGTGCAAGTGAAACAGTCTTCTTTATTTATGCCCCTTCTTAATCACCCTCCCCCTATAAAGGTCTTGTATAGAATAACTAGAAGTAAAATTTAACAAAACAATTGTTATGAACCAATTGGCCTATAGAGATTAAATTGACAACTAAATTGGGTAAATAGATGGAATTAGAAAGAGGAAGAGATTTATTTAAAGAAAGTGTTCCCACCCCTTTCATTTTTAGTTTTCCATCACTAACAACAGTAACAAATTTTTTTGGTGGACAAGAATGAAGTTTGGAAAATTTGTACTTATGGTTTGACATATGATTAAACGTGGTAAAATCAAGGAACCCATGAGATGAAGGAGATGTTTTATTTTTACCTGATAAACCAGCAACCAAGAAAGCAGAAGAAATAGTACCTGGTAGAGTTACTTATAAGGTAGTTTGAATCATCTGTTATATGGCTTATTGAGTGAGGTTCAAGGTATTTTTAATAGAGCCACTAGTGTCACTTACTTCACATGAAGCAATATTGAAAAATACATATTGGTTTTTTTATTCTTTTGTAAAAGTCGACACCCAAGTATCACTTTTCCTTTTTTATAATAGTTGCATTCATTCCTCTTCTTGCAATAAGCTTGTATATGTCTGAAACGATTACAAAATCAACATTGAAATTTGTCTTGGTTGATATCCTATAGCCAATCACTTTGGTTGTATCTTAATGACAAATTATTTAAAGACATTCTTTTTCTTGTACATGTTTAGATGTATATGATAAAGTCCATGGGATAATTGTACATTACAAATAAAATTATAATAAGATTATAATTATGAGATTCATATTGCATTTATGAATTATTCCTAAATGTTCTTAGTCATTTTTCTATTAATATTGGACATTACTAGATCGTAAAAAGATTCACACTTTTTGTTTTTCCTTATAAAAGAAGTAGTTGATGTCATAAGCTAAAGTATAGAGACACTTAAAAAAACATATGGGTTATTGCTAGACAACAAGTTCACTGAATAGACTCGACATGAGAAATCCATTTGGAACAGTACTTAAATGTCTATGGAATTCTCATTATGATGATTGTATAAGTGATCCTTTGATTTGAGGTCACCAAAGTTATCTCGTATAGAGATAGCTATGTTTTAATACTACTTATGATATATTTAATGATTGGTCATTTAATTGGCAGTCATTAGATGTAGCATGAACTATATAGAGTTATTTGAGTGATCAAGATAGGATTCATCATCCTAAAATAATTAGGGAGAGTGTTCTCTTATTCTTGATTAGTATGATTCGGGAAATCCTTAGCCAAGGTGGAATGACATTTTGTAAATACTTTACAAGTTTCATTAATTGAATCAACAAATAATAGCATAGAACTAATATGATTGGACTAAAAATAAAGTAGACATTAATTTTATGTTCTATGTCTAATCAGAACATTGTATGATGAAAAGGGTTGAATTATACAGAAAAATCATATACGGAAAGATTAGTTAAAACCACTTTGACATTCCTAAATATTTGGGTGGTCATGATGCGTTTCTATACTCCAATCTTGAGCTATGATTATAGATTGTTTAATTGAAGAATTAAAGATAAATTAAAATTATTTTTAATTAATTTAATTCTAATTATGAATTAAATTATAATTTATAATCATTATCAACACATTTGGGAACCTAATGGGTCTCATGTATAGAATGCGTAATATCCATTTTTCTAGAATATGCTTAGGGTTTAACCCTAGATTAAATATTGCATATACATCTATAACATTAGCATTCATACACAAATTGATATTTGTGCACATTACAACTTAGCATATGCACTTAATTGACTTATTCCAGGGTATGAAAAATGTTAAGTAATCATGATGTGAATTATGAATTAATATGTCTTGAATTTTGTACGATTGGATTTCAATTAGTAAATTGGAATTAATGTTATGGATTGGGAAATTGATGGATTAAATGTACATTAGGACTAGGACAAATGTTAAGTGGTAGGATAATTGTTACATGAAAATTAGGGTGAATAAGACTTAAATTGAGTGACATTTGGCATAGTTAAATGTGTGACAAATGGACTAGTAATTAAATTACAATTGGGCCAATTATTATGTGACATGCGGAACAATCTTGGAATGACATATGGAATGATTTAGTAGGAAACAAATGGCAACCTAATACGTGTACTAGTGGCAGCTGATTAATTAGGCAAATGTATTACATGTCTTAAGGCATATAGTGAGTTTAAAAGTTAACACTTAGCATGATGATGGAGCAAATTCCAACAGCAATGTTTTTATTGTTTCCCTCACCTTTCCCCACCTAAATTGCTCTGAATTTTCTTTGTATTTTTTTCTTAACCCTAGCTAAAGTTCTAGATAAAAATCACACCTAAATCCTTAACCAAATTGTCAAAAAAAACTAGCTGATTATGATCTTCATATTGCTGTCTAAAAATCACCTTGCTTTCACCATAAGTTTGTGTTGATTTTGCTTGCATGGAGACTTGTTTTAATCTAAAGTTTTGTGTTGGATTGGAAGCCTAATAGGTAAATAACAATATTATTTTTATGGCATTCAGGTGATATAAGAATGATGCTTGAATTGGAATGAAATACATGTGATATTGGTGAAGATATGTGTTGGAAAATGTTACATGAACTTGGAAGTTTTTCTTTTTTTTTTTTGGTTTACGAAAACCATGGGATATAGATTGATTTATGGATTAATTAGGTCTGGATTTGAAGTATAATGAAGGTAGATTTATGCCAAAGAAATATGTTAATTTGATGTTCTTGAATTGGGAAAGAACTAGGACTATATGCATAATAATGTAAAATTTTCTGGTTTGATACTTTGTGAGCTATTAATTGAATAATATTGAACTGGAATAAGATCTATTATTGATGAGGAATTGGAGTATGATTCAGGCCTAGAGTTATAATTGATGAACTATAAAGAGGTTGTTGAACCTTGGTGTAAAGTGTAAAACAATATGGAAAAAAATGAAAGAGGAATTGTTAGAATATGTTAGCTATAGTGTTTTTAGTGAACACGTATCGGTATTTTGGCCATAACTTGATCTG
Organism: Erythroxylum pedicellare; assembly: GCA_027563575.1. Taxonomy (NCBI): domain Eukaryota; kingdom Viridiplantae; phylum Streptophyta; class Magnoliopsida; order Malpighiales; family Erythroxylaceae; genus Erythroxylum; species Erythroxylum pedicellare. The sequence continues at coordinate 2,329 of JAOQMP010068027.1, read as the reverse complement.
TAGACATCCAAATGAGATGATTTTAAGTTTATATTAAATTAGAGACGTACGGATATATTTTTCTTATGAATGAATCAAATTTTAAATCTCTCTAAGAGTTTCAAATTTTGGCTTGAAGTTGAGTTTTTGGATTTTGTCACTATTTGAGAACAATTTGTATAATTTTAGGTATAACTTGCAGAATATTGAACCAAATTGTATGAACTTTAGTTTATTAGAAACTAAAGACATATGGGAACATGTTTTTAGAAGATTGTATGGCCTAATTACTTCATTTTCATTATCAAAATGGCCATACAAAATTGACCTAAGACTTGTCCTGAGAAAATCTAGAAAACTAATGAGGGAATTGGATAAGAAATTTTGGATAACCCATCCCACGATCGTTGGAAGCCATATACAATTGTAGAAATGGCATGGCTGTAAATAAAATGTTCTTTTTGTGTGATTCTTGAACCAATTAAGGATAAGGTACTTAACTATGATGCATTTAGACTTAATTGGGGTTTAAAATGAACCTAATTTGATATGAAAAAGTTAGATAAATATTTGATAAGTTTTGATTGATAATTAATGTTATACCTTAAGGAAAAGATGGTTTGATATCAATATATCTAAGTTTGGAATGAAGGAGTGTTAAAGGATGTTCTTGTAAATGCAAATGTATTCTAAAGCTTATGGATAATGCATTAGGAAGGAATGAATAAGAATTGGGAATTTTATGAATTCTTATGACGTTAGAAAAGGGTTATTGAATTTATGGATAATGAATTAAGCATGATCAAGTGTATTTAAGGTATTAACCTGTGTTAATAAGAATATTTAAGTGATAATGTTTGAACGATTATGAATTGTGATTAAGGAAACTTACCTTGGATAGTCATTGAGCATGCATTGCACATGGCACATATATATATATATAATTGAATATGTATTTTGTTGATCAAGTTAGTAATGTGTACAATTTATGTGTATTTAGACACTTAAGACTTACGCCATCATTTCAACATTGCTGGAACATCTAGGCAATAGTATATACGGGAGAACACTGTGAGTCAATCTAGATGATATCACTAGGATTGATTTATTTCTGCTTCTGTTTAGTTCCTATATATTGAACTGGTAGTGAATTGATTGTGATTTTCTTATGAATTCTGGACTTTAATGGTCCTAGGAGTTTGATATTCAGGAATATATTGGAAGTGTTCTATTTGTATCTGAATTCTGAATGATATCTCTATACTCAATGAAAGTTGAATGCCAGAGTTAGGTTCGATGAATATGGGATTCTTTCTGTGCACCATAAATGGATGTTATACATGGAATATTCTATTATTTGAAGCATTTTATAAAATGCATGTTCAGATAAAGGCGTTGTGATCAGAGTAGCCAGTTTGAAAGAGCTTTAAGCTCATATTTCTACATGTAGAGCTTTGCTACATGATTTATGCATCTAACTGAGCCCAATGGGCTAATATCTGTATCTGTATCTGAAAGGCACTCTGTAGCAACAAATAATAATGAATCTGGAGTCTCATATGCATCTGCGTTTGTATACTTATGGTTATGAAATATATTATCATGAAATCTTTTCTAAAATTATGATGATTAAGTGATATGTCATGATAATATGACTGAGTGGGTTATTCATGTTCTGAAAGAATGTTTGTGAAATTGGTTAATTGTGTGATATTTGTGTATTTGACTTGAGTGAGATCATCAATGATGGTTCACTCATTGAATTTGCAAAACTCATCAAATGTCTTTTCAGGTATAAGACAGGAGACCTAGTTCCTAAGATTGTTTAGAGGAACATTTTGGATTAAGTTATGGTTCAAAGGTCTGTCAGATGACATCAAAGGAGTTATAGTTTGTAATTTTTAGTTTCCTGTCATATAGAACTTTTGTAAAAGGATTGTAAATATTTGTTTCAATGAATATAGTGTAAACTTTTGTCAATGAAAGAAATGAAGTATTGAAGTTTTTAAGTATTGTATATTCTTTATGATTCCATTTAAGAGATTATGTTTGCTCTAATATACCATTGTCATAGGATATAAACTTGAATGTCCTTTAGATGTTCAAGTATATACTCTGTAGTAGTGGGATGTTACAGAATGAGTTGAACAGAGCAAAGCCAATTTAATCAAGTTGGACTTGGTTATAAAGTTTGAGAAAATTTATGATTAAATATAAAATATTTAGTAAATAAGAATCAATATGAGATATTGAATCTTATTTAGGCATAATTGGTATTTAATTAGAATTATTTGTAATTCTAATTAAAGTTTAATTGAAATTAGTATTTAATTTTAATTAAATTACTAAA
>JAOQMP010068016.1:0-23480 GCA_027563575.1 Erythroxylum pedicellare | reverse complement strand
TTGATCAAAAGGGAGTGAATATGTTCAATTTGAGAAAAATGAAATAAAGACATATATTATACACTACATTATTTGCTCGTAATTATGAAATTTGAAATGGATTATTTTAAAGTTGTTAAGTCCTAGTTGTGAGTAAATAGGCATGCCTAGAAAGGTCTATAGTTGCTGTTGTGACGCTTCAGTGTCTCCTGATATTGACACTTCGGTGTCTCCTGATATCGACACTTTGGTGTCTCCTGATATTTGACATAATAGTGTCTTCTGATACTGAGACATAAGTCTCTCCTGTTTTATGCTACCGATCATGGTATCTTCTATTCTGGTCTCGTTACCCACTTCTGTAAAAAGGATTAGCAGGCTAACTTGGTTTGTATTTTGATACATGATCAATTATGTTATAAATAAGTTCTGATATGAAATAAGATAAATTCTGATTTGATGCAAGTTGAATTCTGATCTGATACAAGTTCTGATTTGTTATGGCATAGTTATGTTCTATTTTAAGACTTGTGCATTTTGTTATAAAGCAATGACATTATGTTTATATTTATATGTTTTGTTCTGTATTGATGAATCGTAAACTATTCTGAGACATATAATGTTTAGGTTGCTCTTAAATATGAATAACGAAAGACTGCTTATGATATGAATTGATTATGAACATGTGAATGTTAGACGACTGTTAGAATTAGTAGCCATTATGTATCGTGTTTAGTTATTCCTTACTAATATTTATGCTTAGCATGGTGGTTTTACCTCTGTGTTGGTTTTGATAAGAAGACTTAAGGCTGGGACAACCGCAGTGGCCAAAGGAGGATGTGTTTTGTTTTAACAAGATGTATATTTGAGTTTATTTTTGAGTTGTATTTAATGTAATGAGACATTTTGTATATTTATGGATAAGGTTTGTAATATCCTATAAATGATTGTAATCACCTTACTACAGGATGGATTTAATATATATGACATATATTTTGATAAGTTCATTATGTATGATGTATGTTATGTTTTGTTTATAAAATAACTCCTAATGGATTGTAATGTTTATTTGCATAAGTTTCTAGAAATGCATGTAAGGAATGTTTAGTATATTTTGGATTATTTTGGTTATGTTTTGTGTAGCATCTACATATCCTCCTAGGGGGTATGTGGGTGTTACATCGTTTGGTATCAGTGTATGATTTAGGCGATTCTTGTTTAACTAGTGCTTAACCATTTCTTATACGTGGATATAAGATTTGTGTTTGGCCTAATGCAGTTTGTCCCCTATTTTGGTTATAGAATTAAATATGGAAAGATCTCACAAAGCCGTTGACGATGTTTCTGAATGTAATAATCCTGAGCGATCTCATCCATCTATATCTGGACCTTCTAGGGTGAATTGAGTTGAAATACCACCATCTCCACCTCTAACTCAGTGGGAGGCTTTGGTTAAGCTATCGTAAGACATGATGACGTTATTACATCATATGACTCCACCCAAGGTTCTGATTGATCAATTACGAAAGTGTGGAGCTGAGAAATTTACTGGAACATCTCTAGAGGAGTCTGAAAGGTTGGAATTCTGGTTGGAGAAGGTGAAAAGGGTGCTAGATAAAATTAGTTATCCACCATATCAAATGGTGCACTATGCTGTCTTTCTTCTTTAGGGAGCAGCTTATGAATAGTGGAAGGTTTGTTATAAGATATCCTCAGTTATCGGAGCTTCTAACTTCAGATTTCTTTTCCCAAGAGTTTAAAGCCAAGTATGTGACGGAAGCCTATCAAAAGAAGAAATGGAAGCAATTTTTGAACATGAAATAGAGAAATCTGTCTATTGTTGAGTACGACAGAGAGTTTAAAGCCAAGTATGTGACGGAAGCCTATAAAAAGAAGAAATGGAAGCAATTTTTAATCATGAAATAGAGAAATCTGTCTATTGTTGAGTACGACAGAGAGTTTAATTGACTATTAAGAGAGAAAAGCAAGAGATGGTTAGAAAAGAAAAGGGCCAGCGAAGGGGCTTGGATAGAAGAGGTCAGCTCTCAGGTAAACGTAGTCATGAAGGTGCTTCCACTACACTAGAATTTACTCAAAGATCTGTAGTAAGTGGAAGGCGACAAGACTTTCCCTCATTGACTGCTTCTGGTAGGGGTTCCTTTATGGGCTAAGGTTATAGTATTTTGGAGTGCCCTCAATGCTTCAGACACCAATAGGGTTCTTGTAGGAGGGCTATGGGTGCATGTTTTCGATGTGGTAACACTGACCATTTGATAAGCAATTGTCCTATGAGATAGCCTCAGATGTCAAAAGCTAGTAGAGAGGTTTCCCATGCATCTGTTGGGGACAAAGGACATGGTAGAGGTTGTGAAGGATCTAGTAAGTTCAGGCTTAATCTGAGTACTCATTTGAAAACTGTTGATCGACCTACTGTGCCTTCTACTTCTGCTCGAGCTTCTGCTTTGAAAACTCGTGAAGATCAAGACGCATCTGAAGTCATTGCGGGTACTGTTTCTCTCTTTAACTCTGAAATGCATGCTTTGATTGATCCTGGATCCACTCATTCTTATCTCCGTGTTGGAGAAATTCTTGATAAAGAGAGGCCTGTAGATCAGTTAGATAATGATATTCATGTTAGATTATGATATTCATGTGACCAATCCTTTGGGTAGTAGTGTATTGGTTAATCAGGATTATAGAAACTATCTTGTTACGATCCAAAGAAGTGATTATGTAGCAGATCTGATTAGATTGCCTTCTCATGAATTTTATTTGATTTTGGTTATGAATTGGTTAAGAAAGCAACAGACAGTGGTTGAATGTAGTGTTAAGATGACTGTGCTTAGGAAGCCTGATCAACCTGAAATAGGATTGCATAGCATCCGCATTAGTTCTCTGGATAATATGGTATCTACTATGCAAGCTCGAAAGTTCCTTAGGAAAGGGTGTGAAGCTTATCTAGCTTTTGTGATTGATTTTAAGAAAGAGAGTGTTAAACTGCAAGATATTCTAGTGGTGATTGAATTTCCATATGTGTTCCCTGAAGAGTTACCCAAACTCCCTCCTAAAAGGGAATTGGAGTTATCTATTGAAGTTATGCCTAGCACCGCTCTTATATCCAGAGCACCATATATGATGTCTCCTACTAAACTGAAGGAGTTGAAGGTGCAGTTGCAAGAGCTTCTGGATAAGGGGTTCAATCGACCAAGTGTCTCACCCTAGGGAGCACCGATTCTGATTGTTAAGAAGAAGATGATTCTTTTCGAATGTGTATTGATTACAAGTAATTAAATAGAGCCACAGTGAAGAATAAGTATCCATTACCAATGATATAAGATCCGTTTGATCAATTGAAAGGTGCAGGAGTACTTTCCAAGATAGATCTGCAATTAGGGTGTTATCAATTGCGAGTAAAGGATGTGAATGTTCTGAAGATTGCATTCAAGACCCATTATGGACATTATGAATTCTTGGTAATGTCATTCGGGTTTACTAATGTTCTAGCTGCGTTCATGGTTCTGATAAATAGAGTGTTTACGCCCTATTTAGACCAATTTGTAGTGGTGTTTATAGATGATATCTTGGTCTATTACAAGAATGAGCACGATCATGTTTAGCGTCTCCGGATTGTATTACAAACCTTACGGGAAAAATAATTGTATGCTAAACTGAGTAAGTGTGATTTTTGGCTTCTGGAGGTATCTGTTCTAGGACATGTTTCTTCTCAAGGGATTAGGGTTGATCCCAGTAAGATTGAAGCAATTGTTAACTGGAAGCCACAACGGAGTGTGACAGAAGTGAGAAGTTTTTTTAGTTTGGCGGGTTACTATCACTGGTTTGTGAAGGGATTTTTGGTGATAGCATTCCCTTTCATTAAATTGTTGCGAGAATGAGTGAAGTATGAATGGTTCGATAGATGTCAATCTAGTTTTGATCAACTAAAAAGAATGCTTACTAAAGCTCCTGTATTGGCTTAACCCACTTTTAGTAAGGAATATGTTAAGTTTAGTGATGCATCTAGAAATGGTTTGCCTATGTTTTGATGCAGGATGGAAAGGTAGTTGCATATGCCTCTAGGAAACTAAAGCGTCACGAACAGAACTACCCTACACATGATCTTGAACTTACAGCGGTAGTGTCTTCTTTGAAAATTTGACGACACTACTTTTATGGTGAAAGGTGTAAGATTTTTACTAATCATAAAAGTCTGAAGTATTTACTTACTTAGAAAGAACTTAATCCGAGACAATGAAGTTGGTTGGAATTGTTTAAAGATTATGACTGTATTGTGGATTACCATCTTGGTAAGGCTAATTTTGTGGCTGATGCCTTGAGACGGAAGACTATTTCAGCATTGTCCGTGTAGCAAAGTGAAAGAGTGTTGCATCTAATGGAGCTTTAATAGCTCAGTTGAAAGTTGGGCCTACCTTAAGACAAGAAATTTGTGATGCCCAGAAGGTTGGTGATAAGTTGCAACAACTTATTTTGACAACTCGAGAAGGCAAACAACCTGAATTTTTTGTGAATGAAGATGGTGATATGTATTATAAAGATTGATTGTCTGTGCCTGCTAATGATGAATTGAAGAGAAAGTTATTATTTGAGGCCCATAATATTGCCTTCGTAATGCATCCTGGTGGAAATAAAATGTATCAAGATCTGAAGCAACATTACTGATGGTTAGGTATGAAATGTGATGTTGTAGATTATGTATCCAAATGTTTGACATGTTAGCAAGTTAAAGCCGAGCATCAAGTTCCATTTAGTTTGTTACGTCCTATTTCGATTCCTCAATAGAAATGGGATGACATTACCATGGATTTTGTCATTGGACTTCCTCTCACTCAAAAGGAAGCAAGATGATGTATGGGTGATTGTGGATAAGTTCACTAAGTCTGCTCACTTTGTGCTTGTTCGTCTTGATTATTTTTTAGATAGTCTTGTAGATATATAAGTGAATGAGACAGCGAGGTTGCATGGGTTTCCACTATCTATTATTTCTGTTCACTCTCGAAATTTTTTCTTAATGGATAAACATGATTTAAACTACTTATAAGGTTTTGATGGATTAAAATTTTTTTAGAGTAAATTAACATGTCAATGTTAGTAGGATTTTTATTAGATGGGTAAGTTAAATTAAAGTGTTAAGAGTATATAGCCTAAGGGCATTTTAGGTAAGTCATTTAAGGTTAAAAGAACATAAGCTTATAAGGAAGGGTAAAACAGACTTTTTGGGTTGATTGAGGGTAAAAAGGGGAAGAAGAATGGTTGTTTTGCAATTAAGAAGAAGAAAACAAAAATAGAAGGGAGAAAAGAGAGAGAGTGTCATTGGAGAGAAAAGAAAGAAGAGAAAGAAGAGCAAGCTAGGTTTCTATTTTCTTAGCTTTTTAGAGAGATTTTGAAGTTGTTCAAGAAGAGAAAGAGGAAGAGGAAGAAAAGAGTTTTCTTTTGAGCTAAGAAACTCTTCATTTGGTGAAGATTCAAGGAAAGTTTGATTTTAATCCTTTGGATTTTTGGAAGAGTTTTGGTTTGTGAAGCTTAACAAATGTTTGGGTTTTAGTATTCTAAACTCAATTTTAGTGAATATGCTTTATGGGTCTCCAATTTGTAACCCTATTGAATGGGAAATTTTGTCATTGATGAAGGAAATAAAGAAAGGCAAAACAAGCAAGAGGAGAAGTATCTCTGAGCAAGTTTATAAGCAAGGAATTCAAGGTGGGTTACATGTTTATAATAGATTTAATGAGCCATTACATTTTTATTTTAAATCAAGAGCATAAAATGTTTTCAATTGCTTAATAAATATTGCATTTATTGTTCTTGAATGATTTGAGAAATTGCCATATATTTAGTATATGAATTTGGTTGATGAATTGTGAAATAGGCATGGAAAAGGTTTTTGAAATATTTCATGCTCATGAAAAACAAGTTTCCAAAATGTGCCATTTAAGGCAATATGATTATGTCATGAATTATATGTTATGTGGGTTTGTGGTGGTCCCTTAAGTTAAGTTAAGTGAACTTTGACAAAAGGATTCTCCTGCCTACCCGTTAGTGGCATGGAGCTCTTTCATGGACTCTCATAAGTTCATGGCTACCCAAGACCATTATGTGGGATTGCGATAGTATGTTCTGTTCACTGCTAAATAGGATCATTATGTGGAAATGTGTAATACGTTCTATTTTGGACCTACCTAAACTATTCTGATGTGCTTATGTGCTCATGATATGTTAAAAAGATTGATGCATACATGATTTGTATCATTGTGAATTTGGTTGAGAATTTAAGAACTATGCATTTTATGAATTCAATAGAAATTTTCTATGACACATGAAAAATTTCAAGTTTTTGCTTGTTATCTGTTATAAACTTGTTACCCACGATCTTTCAAGCTGACCCCCTTCTTTCCTATCTTCAGGTGATGAGAAATAGATTGAGTGATCAAACGTCGAGGCATCACTCCAAAATTGCTTCTTCTTGTGTTTTATGTTGGTTTTTGAGATCGCAAGGCTTTAGTCACATTTCAAATATTATTTGATCAAGTATCTTTTGTATTTTGGGATTTTGCAAAATGATGTATTATAGCTTAAGGTGCTTATAAAGGCTTTGTAAAACACTTATTTTTTGATGATAATGAAATATGAATCATGTATGGATGATGTTGAGTTGAAATTAAGTACACTTGAAGAAGTTATCAACTTGAGATGATGAATCTTGAACATGAATTATTGTTATACGTATAAGTGAGATATTATGGAAAAGAAAGGTAGGATTTTCGTAAATGATGAGAATTAGTTGCAAGTGATGAGTCAAATGAGTAGAGATTAGAGAGTTTAATGAAATAATATTGGTAGTTAAATGGTTATGCTCAGGATATTCCACTTTCGTACAATGCAAATTTCATGTGTTCCATAGGGGTATAATTCATTATAAATATGCTTATATTGATAATTTTGAATTAATTGTATTAACAATTGATTTGGAGAAGTGTGAATAGCTGAATAAAATAATTGGTGATAATTCTTAGTGATTTAGAAGTTTGGTGAATTTTAGGAAAAATCCCAAGTGGCAAGTCAATTATAAATGGAAATAGAAATACAAGTCAAATAATAGTGAAGAATTTTGGAGATAACTTTAGAAATTATGAGAAGATGATATTGGGACTTATAGAGTCATATGGAGTAAAGTTGAATTGTGTTACATCGTCTAACATAGGAATCTTAAAATCTCTGGAGTATGTTATTAGTTGAGTTTTGCTAACAGACGTTCTAGTAAATTCTCCAATTTCATCGTCTTGCTTAGAAGGAATCCCTTTTTCTGAGTATGTTCTTCAATTTTATCATCTTGTTTAGATGAATCACTTCGTCTGTTCCCTTTATCTGACCTATCTATTTGTTCCCTTTATCTAACCCATCTGTCTGTTTCCTTTATCTGAGCCATCCGTCTGCTCCCTTTATCTGAACCATCTATCTGTTCCCTTTATCTGACCCATCTGTCTGTTCCCTTTAACCGACCTATTCATGTGTTCCCTTTAACTGATCCATTTAGACTAGATAACTTCGTTTGATCTATTCAGAGTTGATAACTTCATCTGATCCATCGAGACTTGATAATTTTGTCTGATCCATTTAGACTTGATAACTTCGTCTAATCCATTCAGACTAGATAACTTCGTCTGATCCACTCAGACTTAATCATTTCATCTGATCCATCTACACTTTGTAAATTTGAGATTTTTGACCCTTTAGATGGCAAAACTCTCTTTAAGGTCTTCAGAAAAGTTATAAGTCTCGAAGTCCTCTTTGAAACCTCTCTAAGACAACCATAATCCTACATACCTAGTGAAAGTTATGCCTTTTGTACCAAAACAGGTCGGAAGAGTAAGAATTGGATATTGCACTAAACATACTTCGGTATTTTGATGATATATTGATCTGCAGAGCTTCGAATGAGTTGATTATTGATTCAAATTAAACTAGAGACATTAATCTAAAATTTTTATGAAGTAATCAAATTTCAATTCAGTATCTAAGATTTTCATTTAGGTATGGAAGTTGACTATAGTGCACTGTTTTAGTACAATAACAGTCCAAGAAGGTTTGAGGTATAACCTTAAAATTTCTGAACCAAATTAAACATTTTTGGTGTCATTAGAAAGATAAGATAACGGGGAACATTTCTATAGAAGAATTCAAATTGTAATTCTGGTTTAAAGTTTCCCAAAATTTGTTCTGAAATAGGAGAAATGAGTTTATTTTTGATGTTTAACTGGTGTGGGCATGCCACCCTTGTGGGATGATGGCTAATGAGGGTTCATTGAAATAACCCTATAGGATAATATGCTCACATTTTATGACCCCGAATGTTGGGCTCTAAAAATGGGGTCCAACGCAATACTTATTGATTGGATGATTTAAATTGTTTTGAATGGGTTTAAAATCATCAATAATGATTATTTTCCAAAAAGAACGTTTTAATCCTAAACTTTTGAAACTCTCAAAATTCATCTGATCGAACTTATTTTTGATTCAGTTTAATATCATTAGACTCTAGTACCTATTCCAAATAATTTTCAAATGTTCGAGATTTGGTCCTCAAAATCACTATTCAAGCAAAAACACTATTCACCCTGACTCACTATTCATCCGAAAATACTATTCATTGAAAATAAAAATTTATATTCAATGAAAGGAAAAGGTTCGAGGTTTTACATAGATATCTCTGGCATTCTTTGTTGAGCATTTTACTAGTTATCATGATGGTCACTATACTAGTGGGAAGAACTTTTCGCATCCCACGAGATGTCAACTTTGGTTCCCTAATCGACTCATCATAACCTCCTTTTTAAAACAATCCACTACCGCATGCTTTGTGGATAACCATTCCATTATAAGAATAACGTCAAAATCTTGAATATCTAATATAATCAGGCTTGCCAAAAACTCCTTACCCTCAATCAGTATTTTAATATTTGTAAACACTTTATTAACAAAGAGTGAGTTTCTAGTTGGGATGGAAACTATTATCCTAACATCTAATAACTGAGGTTCAAAATTCAATTATTCAGAAAACTCATAGACATAAAATAATGTGTAGCACCGGGATCTACTAAAGCATATGAATTTTGATAAAAGACAAAAATCATACTAGTGATTACATTTGATGTGGCATCAGCCTCTAATTAGGTGATCATGAAAACTCGAACCTGTACGCAGGGTCTACCTGCCTATCTTGTAAGGAATGCTTCCTTAACCCCCGAACCTTTACTAGATGCAGTAAAACTCGATCCTTTGGTTTGAGAACCTTGACTGTTTTATCTGTAACACCCTTTAGCTTGTGGAGATGTTGAAGATCCAGCCACAGAACTCTCTGTGATGACCAACTGTGGACATTCTCTGATAAAGTGGCCCTCCTAACCATAGTGGAAACAAGTCATCATATTCATCTGACACTTACCTAAATTTCTTTTTTCATAAGTAGTGCACTCTAACATTGTGGTCCTAGTGTCGCAGGAGTCTTTGAGCCTAGGGGGTGACCTAAAGGATCATTGGTTGGATAATCCTCCTTTACTAAACCACCTGCCATTTGTCCATCTTGATTTATTTGTCTTTGCCGGACCCTGGGATGAACTAGCCAGTGCACTGAGCTTCTGTTCTGATCTTGAACTTTGAGTGATTGTTGTCACATTTCTCTCCACTTTTATTTCAACATCAACTAATTCCTTATAGTATGTCTGTGAAGACAAAGTTAGATGGATCTGTTTTTTGGGACTTAAACCTACAACGAACCTCTTACACTTCTACGCTTCGCTATTAGCAATAAACGAAACATTTCTGACAAGTTCCAAAAATTTCTTTTCATAATCCATCAATAATGTGGAACCCTGCTCTAGACGGAAAAATTCCTCTACCCTAATATCCTTATAACTCTGTGGGTAAAATATGTCAGTGAACCCTCCTTGAAATTTACCCATAATACGACATCTATATGTCGTCTCTTAATGGCCTCTTACCAATCCTTCTCCTTGTCCTCGGGGAGGAATGTGGAAAAAAACAATTCTCTACTCGCCCATCCCACAACTATATATTTTTGTAACTCAGTCTCACTATATGAGTGCACTCTTAGGATCTCCACCCTCGTCAAAAGTTTTTGCGCCCAATTTATAGACGCACTTGTTCGATGAAGCTTTCACATTTTTGTATGGCCGTTGCATCGGTGCGAGAAATATCTGAGCCATCTGTTTTGCATTGAAGTTCACTCCAGTCATTTTTGCTGGCCTCGACGATTTAAAATGTGGTTGGTTCATTGAGGCACTCCCTGAGCTTGGCATGTGGTCATCCTCCCATGGTGGAAGTGCCTCAGGTGCAGCAGTAGTTGGAATGGCTTTCTTGGGACGTCTATAACCTCATTTGCTCATCATGTTATGAATTCGACAAAATTGAAAATATATAAAACTTTCAATTTCTGAAACCTTATGCATGTAGATCACAACATTTTATTGATTACTTCACTTATAAAATAACGTAAAAACATTTTGTAAATTCATTAAACAAAAATTAGGCAACCAATTTTTTTAACTAGACTCTAATACCAACTCTGACAGGCCCCTCTCTTGAAACGACTAGGCGGGCTACTCAGCACCCCACGACAACCCTCTAGTTGATATCTTATCCAGCTGGAAAGTTCCCATGGAGCTAAACCTATTGCCCTTTAAACAAAAAGCCTTAACTCAACATTAATAAAATATAAACGGTGTTTTTCAAATCATTTTATTAAAAATTTCGGTAGCATAACGATTACAGTTTTTATATTTACAAAATTTCCAAAGCCCCTAAAGATGTTCAAAACACTTTTATAATCACACCAAATTGTCCACTAAAAATTTTGGACTTTAAGTTCACTCACAAGCAACCTCAAACAATCAAATCAATTAATTTTGAAAAGGCTAAAATATATGCATTATATATATATATATATGCATTATTTACACAAAAATACATTCAAAACATATTCATAGATATGCAATAGTTCCCAGAAAGTATTTACAAGGACAAAATACCTACATAATAGCACGTGATGAAACTAACTACTCCTGAGGTGGAGTGCTTGCCGCTGAAGCCCTTGAGTGTGCACCTAGGAAGTTTTATTTTAAAAAAATAAAATAGTGTGTGAGCTCAATGAGTGTTAGATTTTCTACTCAAATCATATTTAACAATTTCAACCTCACTAAAACAAATTCGTTTCATTTCGTATAATACAATACCAATATAAAACATATGTGCTTCCTTAAACCAAGTTAAAATAACTTTTAAAATAAATAGTGGCAACATTATTATTTTTCATAAATTTTCTTACATAATATAGTCCACCGCTAATTTCTTTATCATACGGTAACCTGGGCATCAGGTCACGGAGCTGGTTATGCATTGCTTACTTGCAACTGGTTAACCACTAGTTGCGGAGCTAGCTTTACGTCGTTCACCTGCAATAGGTTAACTGCTATAAACTGGTAGTTATGGAGTAGATTCTAAATCGCTTACCCGTAACAATTTTGGCTAGCATTATATATACCTAATATGTGTAGAGGGCCACTCACTGGATTACTGATAGACACAATACCACTCACTGTTAGTGATTGACATCCTCAGACATTGCCATGCATAATTTGTGATATCTTCAAGGCGTACCATAAGCTAAAAATTTATTTTCTTACTACCTTAACTTTTGGCATAGAATTTAAACCATTTAGTAAATAAAAAGCAACTCATACATTGCAACTCATATTATTTTCGAAATCAATTATGGGAGGATTTTGTATTAATAACATTAATTATAAAATTCACAATCATACAATTTAATGCATAATTTAAAATCACATGTCATTAATTCTTTTGCATATAATTTATTCATATAAAATGATTACAATACACTCATGATTTTGCAAATTTATCACCAAACACACTCACGCGTTTTGTGCCTCTCCTTTACCTACATAAATTACATTTCACTTAGGCATTTATGTCTAAAATGAGAAAGAAGGCACTAAAACTATATTTTTGGTTTAACTTAATTTGAGATTAATGTTTAATTGCGTAGCATATACGCTAATCATATTTCCATTTTAACTTTCGGAAACTAATTTATTTCTCTCCGTTTCAAAATCTAACTTAAAAAATTACTTAAATAGGATCTTTTACCCATTCTGTCTTATCAATGTCTTTAAAACACTATCTCACCCAATGACCATATTAGCTATCAAAAACCTTGATATATTGCTGTTACAAACTTTATCAGTCATTTCATTCTTCCTTTTCATTGGGTTAAGAGTAAAAAATGTTTGACCTATTGATACGATCTTCTTTTTGTTACACGAATCCATATGTCTCTTTAAATGAGAGATTATACCTTTTGAACTCTCAGATAACATCATATGATAATATTGACATTTCGCCTTCTTTATTCCGACCATTGGTGTAGTCTTGTTAAAGTCATTCCAAACATCACTTCTCAATGGACCTAGTGCACTTTTATCTTTACTTGATATTAGATTAGAAATATCTGCTTATATACTCTCTAGTACTAGATTAGAACCTTTCATTGAAGGAATATGCTCATCTATCTGAAACAATCATCATATATTACTATATAAGTTATTTGCGAACATTTACATGTATATATGCAGTTTGATAAACATTTAATAATCAAGATGATGAATCACTGTATAGTTAAAAGATAGAGGAAACAAATGCAAAGGTGTATGATTATAGAAAAGGCTCAAAAGTTTAGCACGTTCATTTTTCTCTATTTTATAGCCTAACAACAATGTGAGTAGAGAGAATAAATTATTCAAGGTATTGATATAATCAGTTAATAAAGTGAACTTCAATATCCAAAGAGTATAACACTTGTATTAACATTCATTAGCTAACGGTAGACCATTTGCATTAACTTTCACATCCATTTATTTCCACTTGGCATTCATATCCATCACTAATAGTTGCTTAGGAATTGTATTTATTAGAATATTTATCATCTTCAAATTTCATGGTGTGATAAATAACAATACTACTTAATAAGAAAAATTAGATTTAATGAAAATGATTTGAACTCAAATAAATTAGAATGATATACAAAATAAAACAAAAAATTAGGAGTTGCATATTTTATCAATGTAGCTCTCTACTTTACTACTCATTCACTATATATTACAAACAATATGAGTGTATTGGATTTCTCATAATCCAAGATGTTGTTCACTTGGTTTTGTTCCAATCCTCAGTTTTTGATTTTAACTGTGGTACAATCAGGAGTAACTCAACTTATTTTTCCAACTCTTAAATCTTATCTACTAAAAATGAGAATATGAAATAAATATTTCAATTCAATTTGTTAGTTGAATCTCAAGGTTTAGTCCTTTTTACAATGAAATTTAGAAGAGAAAAAACTGGATTGACATAATATCTCAAGCCCTTTATATCTTTGATCAAGCCTAGTTGTTATCTATAGAAGACCCTTTTTCTTTTTTCTATTTTCTAAGTTTCCTTATCCTAAGAACAAGTATACATTTATACAATAAAATTATTGATCTTAACCTTTCTTTTCTATTTATAATCAAAGCTGGATATGAATTCCATGTATAAAATTGATATATAAAACCATTAGTTTATTAACACAAATATATTTCTTCAGTATAAATGTAATAACTAAAGAATCAAGCATCTATTTTTCATGCCACCATGTTCTTAGGTTTGAAAATACAATTTGATTCTCCTATTTCAATTACCTCATTGAAAAATGAAAATGAAAAATTAAATAACACATCATGACCATGACTACTACACAAATTAAAAGAAATAAACAATATAACCTAGCATGCACTTTGTAGAGGGATTGAGGAAGCTATGAGGAATTCAACATTAGAAAAGCCCCAAGAGTAGGCAAAGGGCGCAAAGAGAGGGTATAACACTAGAATGTAAATATGGAGAAGAAGGTTGCAAACTCACAAAAGTCATAGCTCAACAGTCAGTCAACAAGGAAGGACGAAGGAGCCAGAGCTAAGAGGAGGGAGTAGATGGGACCCAAGCATATACTTAGTGCAATAAGATGTTATTTTACATAGTGAAAATAATCGATTCTAAAGCCTAAAATTAAAAAAATGACTTAAGTTTGGCCTGAAGTCTAGTTAAACTGGACTGGGCTTATTAGATCGAGTCGTGTTAGGTTAGCCGAGCCTGGGCCTATATACGAAGCCTATATTTAACCCACATGACATGTTTCTTCATATATTATTTTTTGTAATGAACTCATTTTGAATGAGAAAATCATCTATGGAAAGAAAATAGTGGTGGAAGTTATGTTGTGTTATAATGGAGAGAAAATGAACAATTTCTAAAGTGGTGAGAAATCATAGTGGTGATAAATCAATGTAAAAGTCCTAATGGAGACAAAGTCAAAGTGGAGTAAAGATTATACGAACTATTATTTTTGAAAGTTCTTCATCCAAGTAAGTCTGTAATCATTAAAGTCATCAAAGAGAAAAGGATCTCATCTTGAGTTTTATGAATTTATGGATTTTAATTAGAGTTACAATTTAAGGATTCTAATTTAGGGATTTTGATTTTCAAATGATTCTTTATTTAGTTGCAATTTGAGATCATTATATAATTTTTAGTTTTATTACAACTCAGTCAAAGAAAAATATGGAAAGTTGTAGAAAGTGCCAAAAATTGGTTAGAAATTTCAATTCCTTAATCTTGGAAACATGGGATGAATAAAGTATGAGAAAATTTTTGGAGAGTTAGGACCTGTTTGGCTATTAGCCGATTGAGTTGGCTATTAGCTAATTCTAGTAGTGGTTCGTTGACAGTGGATTATATCAGTTGATTTGACTAGTAGACAACATCAACTATTTATCAAAAATATTTGGTAAAATTAGTTATTTAGTATTAACTGTTTACATGTAAAATGACTTATGAGGGCATAATTTAAAAAAAAATTTATAAGGACGTGAGTATTACATCTTAGTATTTCTTTGAATATTATAATTTAGAATTTAGATATTTAATTTTAAAAAAATTAAGTTTATAATTTTAATAAAAAACATAGAACATATAATAATAATAACAATAATAGCACTTTCAAAAAAAGAAATGCCATATAAAAGTGAACATTGTGCACAAAAACAATTGGTGCTTAGAATAAAAATTTAAGTTCATGTGATACTAAATTAAAACATATTTTTTATTAGAGATTAATATTTTTAATTGTACTTTTAATAGTTCATATATTTAACTAGTTTGGCTTGTTAAGATGGCAACCCAACTTATATATATATATATAAATTGTTTTAAAATAGTATATACTATTTTAAACACAATTTCTAAAAATGAGACCTGATAAGCTATAAAGGTATAATGAGTCTTCTGTACACATTCAAGTTAGCATTAAAGGGAAGGGATGGGATACTAAAACACAAATGATATCAGAGAATAACCCCAACAACCTTAGAAACCATTGCAACTTAGTCTATGTAAAAGGTATAATTGACTTTTTTGTATGTTAAATTTTCAACTGAAGACAAAACACTCCTACCCATGAGCTTTTACAAAATTAGTTGATTGGGTTCAATTAGCTAACCCAATAAGGTGATTACCAAAAATATCCAATAGCTTTTTAATATGGTCAAACAACTAACTTATGAAAATAAGCTAAAAAAAATTGATAAGTTGTTTACCAAACGAGCCCTTAGTTTCTAGAGCCATAAATCCAATGATTTCCTAGTTCGAGTTTTGGTAAATATGGAGAGAAATTAAAGAAACAGGAATGTTTTCCTAAAATGATATATTTCTTAGCCTAAATTCAAATATTCATGCTTTTAGCAATAACAGAACTTAGGAAATGTTTATGCTTTTAGTAGAAGTAAAAGTAGAACTTAGTCTTAAGTTGACCTTTAATTTTCTCACGATTGAATTTTTATGAAAAAAGACTTTATTTCTTAGACTAATGAAGTAGTATGTTTAGTCCAAGAGAACAACTTTTTCTTATATTTCAATTTTTGTTTCTCTTTGCACTAATCTGTTTCTCTAACATTTAAGGTGTGTTTGTTATACGTAATTTGTTACAATACCATAAAGTGTAGGGATCAGTAGTTGTTTATAATTAAAGTTTTAATTATATACTTCTACTTAGATGAATAAAATATTTATAGATAAAGAGTAATTATATGCTTAATGAGCTTTTAAATTTATATGAAAATGTAAAAGAAGCAGTTGAACTTTATATGTGTAACTAAGCTAATTTGGTAGGTGATACTTAGTAATACATTGTTTGGTTCTTTTAGTTACTTAATCGACTATGAAAATAATATTATAAGCAACGTAATCATAAAAAAATGGAAACATGTATAATGGTTCAATTATGCATTATTCGTAATATGCATCCATTTGGTAGTATGCTTACATATTGTTCTCTATAGGATGTGAAAGTTTCTTCCTATATTGCTTTTATAAATGTATTGCTTCCCTATATAGGATTTGAGTCTTGCTTTTTTAGATTGTTTGGGCCTATGTTGCTTTGCTATATATGATTTGTATATGTTTTCTTTCTATTATAAGTTTTGTTTGAGAAATGACTAGTACTTCAGATCCTAAAATTATGTTTTAATTTTCCTATAATGGATGCTTTAAATTTGAACTAGAATTCACATATAAAGGTAGAGAGACAATTTCATTTTTAAGGAGATGAGATTATCTTGGTTGATTTCATATTCGATGCTAAAAGGATAGGATATGGAGAAGCATTGGATTTAACCTATGAATTCCTACATAAGTAATTTAAAGATAGGTTGAGGCCACTATAAAATGATAATGATAAGAGAAAGTTAATAAAAGAAATTGAAGAAAGAAAACCAAAGAAATCGAAATCTATACGGATAGGGAAAAGTATCCCAAATTATGTACAATTAATGACCCTGTAGTAGATATTCCTATTAAGATAATTGAGGATGATGATGGCCTTTTTTACACTATGAAAGCTATTAACAAACCTATTAATGCATCGACATATGCATTCATTTTAGCATCCACTAAAGTGTACCTTGAAGCATCAAATGATTCAGATGACATACCATTTAATGATAACCAATCAATATATTTCAAAAAGTTTAGATATTTAAATGAAGAAAATCTTGATGAAATATTTGAATGTGGTATAGAAAAGGGTAACCTAACATGAGTGAGCAGCACACAGGTGCTTTGAATATTGATTTATGGGATTATAAGATTAAATTTAATGAAAAAGACCCTAGTAGCCTAAAAGGAATTTTGTATGACAATAAGAAGAAGAAGCCAAAATATCATAACTTTAGCTCTTTTAGTTTAGATAATTTAAATTTTCTTTTAAAGCAAGCAATATTTTTTTTATCATATCCAAACATTTAGAAATACTTTGAAGAACATGGACGAAAGGGCATATCACATTTGAGAAATGTTAGAATGTTAGACATAATTTTAGAACATGTAAGATGTTAATCCCTAGGTCATATGTCAGGAGCCAAATAATGGTAAGCTTCCTCATCATTAGTTTTAATCGAGAAGAGTTAGAAATATATGTATAAATAAAAATATATTATTATTTCATGTAGGGTCAATTGCAAATGTCTTCTCAAGAACTTATGGTACTAAATGCGTTACAGAACAAGGGAAAGGAACCTATTCAAGAAGTTGGAACAAAGAGGAAACAAACCAAAAATCAAGTAGGAAGATTTGAAAATTTAAAAAGATTAATAGCACAATAAGGTGATGGAGCATCCGAAGGAGCAAACAGTAATAGATGTGTATATCTTATAGTCCTATGTATTTATGGACAACTCTTATGGCATTTTTAGACAACTCATATGTACTTGATGATCTTTTTGGATAGCTCATATGTTGTTATCCTTTTAAAATCCCATGTCTAGGGAAGACTCATTTATATAAATATTGATGATATTTTGGACTGAATCACGTGTATTTATTTAGAATGCAATATGCATGAATGAATCACTTTTGTATATATTGATGATCTTTTAAAGTAACAGATATGTCTGTATTTAAAATCTCATATTCAGCATCGACTCACTTTTGTGTGTTTTATGATCTTTCATATAATCCCATTTTCAATATTAATGATCATTTGGATGTATCAATTGTCTTTTTATGGACTATATTCTTTTATATTGATTACCTTTTGCACAGTCCTATATGTAGGATCTAGTTTTATCCTATTTTTTCCAAACATATGTAGGTTTTCTTTTGATTATCTAATGTGTTCATAGCCATATGATTATATATAAAAATATTTAGTTTTTATTAATTTTTAAAAACATATTCATTAAATAAAGCTATAACTCATTTTCATTAATTTAAGAAATAGTGTCATTTTAAGGTTCAACTATAGATAAAGCCTCAGATCTTTCTCATTGTTTATATATATAAATCCCAACAACAACACCATACATAATTCAAGATAATATCATCAAACATGTCTTCCCACTCCCCTAGTTTAAGGACCTACCTTATAATAATGAATTTCCTCCCCTACCTATAGCTTCCCCTTCCTTGCCACCACCTTTAAATATCAATCTCCCTTTCAACCTAACATTTCCAACTAGAATTTGTAGGAGCTAGAAGCAGGTTTTGGGAGATCAAGCTAATTCTTCACTTCATTTATGTTCCCCTTGTGTAGAAGATGGATGTTACATTTTCTATCCAGATCTTGAAGTGCTTAAGGTAGGAGCTTATTCTTGGGAATCCTCTATAGTTGGATTCTTTATAGGATGTAGACCTTCCTTTCCTACCATCTCTATTTAGGCTTAGAAAACCTGGAGCAATAGAGGTTTACAAGAAGTTCTACATACTGAGGATAATTTAGTTCTATTTACTTTCCCCTCTAAGTTTGAAGCCTAGAAAATAATTGAGGAAGGCCTTTAACACTCTTCTTAGGTTCCAATCTTCTTAAAACTATAGTTTGGGGTATTAACGTGGACAAGATAAAGCATAAGAGCATACCTTTATGGGTTAATTTACATAATATCCCTTTGTAATACTATATCAAAAATGGGTTAAGTTTGCTAGCCATATTTATAGGAAAGCCATTTTATATAGAAGAGCATAATACCATGAGAAAAAGGGTTAGTTTTATGAGGCTTTGCATCAATGTTGACTTGTCTAAAGAACTTTCAAATTATATCTCTCTTATGTATTTTGGGGAAATAATTGCCTATTTAAGGGTTCAGTTTTGGTTACATATTAATGGAAATCGCCTATCAAAATGCAAGGGAAACAGTGGAAAGCTATAGGTAAATTCTTCAAGAGAGGATTTTCCTATGGGTTAATGTGTTTGGAAGACAATACTGATGAATTGGTGGAGAGACTAACCAGGATGTTGATGCTGCTAATCAAAAGAATGAATATCAAAAGCTTTTAATTTTAAAGTAGTTTATGTATGGAGAAAAGCCTAATTTTTTAAAAATTGTTAGAGTCCAAGTTAAAGAAGGAAAATATAAATAAAAATAGTATTTTAAGGCTACGCTAGTAATTTATTTAAAATTAACATTATCATTTTTATAGTAGAATTATCCTTACTTTTATTTCTAAGCTAATCAGGGTTGAAAAACTAAATGCAAATGGCTAGGTTATACATGTGGTGATTCATTTCCTAAATGAAAACATCAAGGTGTTTTCAGTTTACAAAGGAAGCTCTTATGGGACAACTTGATATAAGCTCAAAGGAAATACTAAGGGCCTTGGTTGATTTGGGGGATTTTTAACTCCACTCTACACTAGTCAGATGTAGAAAGTAAAGCTAGTTTGAAAAGGCACACCAGAGATCTAAGGGAATATATGGAACTCGTAGAGGTCACTGACTTGTGTTATGATGGCCATAGGTACACATAAAGTAATAAGCAAAGCTTAAACTAGTTTTTTAGGAAAAAGTTAGATAAGGCCATGGCTAGTCTAAATTAGCTCTCAAGCTTTCCTAAAAGCAAAGATACATTTATGGATCCTTTTTTTTCTTAAACATTCTCCTATCAAAGTTAGTAATCTTTTTCTAAAGGTACATAATAGTTTCCCTTTTAGGTTTAATAAGTTCCTAGTTACTGAAGAAGGATTCTGGGAAGTTATTACTAAAGGGTTGGGAGATGAAGTTTATAGTACCAGATAATATATTTGTGTGCACAAACTTAAGTTCATCAAAGAGGAGATGTAAATTAAAAAAAATTAATGGCTTCAAGTAGTTAATGATTTTTATTAGAAGGAAAATGGTGGGGGCTTAGAGTAGGCTTTCTAATAATCTTAGTTTTAAAGGACTACAAGAAAAGGAGTATCTGGAAAGGTTGGAGGACCATGATTGATTATTGAGGCAAAGGGACAGGAATAACTAGCTTAATAATGGGGATAGATGTACAATTATTTTCTTCAGAACTATAATAGTTAAAATAATAAGCAATAGGATATGTTCAATTGTTTCTCAAGAGGGGAAGATAATCTCCAGGCATGAGGAGTTGATGATATAAGTAGCTCAATTTTTTAAGATACTTACTGGCACTCCTTCCTATAGTAATTGTTCTACATTAAATATGATTCTTTTATAAGATCCAGAATTAATCAAAATGATGCATTATACCTTATTAGGCTTTTAGATGAAGAAGAAGTGAAAAAAAGTTATTTTCCAAACGAATGCTCAAAAGGCACTTAGCCAAAATGGAATGAATGGCTTCTTTTTTTCATAAATCTTAGGACCAGGTAAGAGAAATGGTCATAAAATCTGTTCTTGAGTTTTTCTTTAGTGGAATTCTATTTAAGGAGTTAAATAAGACTTATTTATACCTTGTTCCTAAGTCATCGATTCTTTCAAGTTCCAGTGAATTTCACTTTATAGCATGTGTTAACTTCATTTACAAAGTCATTGCAAAGATCTTGGCTAATAAGATGAAGATAGTTCTATATTCTGTTATTAGTGGATCTCAAAGGGCATTCATGGAAGGGAGTCAAATTGAGAATAATATCTCTTTTGCTTATAAGTTTTTAATTGGTAATGCTAGGAAAAATTACCCCACATAACTATGCAATTAAAATTTATTTTAACAAAGCTTTTGATAGTATAAATTGGGTACTTATTTTATAGTTTTACTTGAAGTATTTGGCTTCCTTGAAACTTTTAGGGAATGGATCAATGTTTGTATTACTTCTCCCTCTTTCAATGTATTGGGCAATGGTGTTCTTACTGAAATCTTCAAGGATGCAACAGTTCTCAAGTAGGGGGACCCCTTATATCCTTATTTATTCATTCTTTCTACATAATCATTAACCTAACTGATTAAATCCCCTTATCTCTACTAGTGTTCTTGACCTTTCTAATATGTTCAAATCCATACTTAGATTATTCATTAAAAATCTTCCTATGATGTATCTTAGAATCACTTTAGCTGTAAGAATATTTATAATTTAGGGAATGTTTACCTTTAAATGAAACGATCTAAAGAAGATTGGGTTATTGGGTGACAAGGTTTTCTCTTATAGAGGAAAACTTCAATTGCTCAAATCAATTATTAACTTAATGCACATTTATGCAAATCCATTAAAGGTATGATGAGAAAGTTCCGATAGTGCAAGTATAATGAAAGTATATATAATGCCAAGATTAAATGGGTTGATGTATGTAAGCCTTTTGAGGAAGGTTGGTTGGGAATCAATTCTATAAGAAATACCTAAAATTATAATTGCCAAGAGGTTTTAGAGAGTACTAATGGATAATACATCACTTTAGATGTAGTGGATGCATTCATATATATTAAAAGGAAATAGTTTATGGGCTCTTAAAGTTAAAACAACCCATGATTTCTTTATGGTTTAATTGTTGAGGATGAGGGACAACTTAAAACAAAATATTGGATCTAGAGTGGGGAATTGATTAACTACTTCTATATAGTATAATGAATAAAATGGGCAAGGGCCTCTGATTAGAAACCAATAAGCCATTTAGCTCATGAGTAACATCCCCTCCCAAGCTAAAGTGAGTATTTGGATAAAAGATGGGGAATGACATAGTTTTCCTAGCAATTTGCAATAGTTGATTCCAAACTACTCCTATAATTATGATATGTAGGATTATTACATTTGGAGGCTTATTCTCAAATAAACCATGTAAGGATTGGCTAATTCCTAAATAATTTACTATTTTATGGACTAGGCTAGCGTGTAATAATCATCTTAGCCCAGGATAACTACAAATTGGAGAATTAACTTATCTATCATTCCATTACTACTAGCCTATCTCAGTTAGTTCATAAGGGAAGCATGGAAATTTGAATAGGAGGTTCAAAACTCACATGCATTGTTAGGGAAATATTTACAAAAACATGTAGCTATTATGTGTTCAATATGGTATTAAGGGATTTATATGCTTAGCAGTTCTTAATACTATATGGAGTACATTAAAGTTAAATTGAAAAATAGGTCAACATAAAGTCAACCCTTATATGTAAGAGCCAAAGTGGAAAAATGAGAGTCATTAGAAGTTGCTAAAGGAAAGAAACCTATTGAAGCAACATGTTTGGAAGGCCCTCTCAAGGAGTTTGTGGTCCTTCACAAGAAGAAAGTGTTTCTTGAAGTGGAAAAGTATCTAAGCTAAGTTAAAGTGGAATGTTGTCTACCTTGCATGATGAGCACGTGGATATTAACAATATTTAACATATTAAAGTTGGAGGAAACCTGAGTAATACATTTTCTATAATGCATTACATTAGCAAAAATTGTAAGGAGTGATGTTACTTTATTTTTTATCTGGTACATTCAAAATTATATATGATTTCTATTCATTTACTAGGGTCAGTCACTAATTTTTCTTATGTAGTTTAACATTGATTCTTAAAAATTTAGCTCAAGGAAAATAACTCTACTACATGCAATGTTTGAGAAACCAAATAATGATATAAAGGTTTGTCCATTAATGTATATCAAGAGATCTTAAGTCTATATAGTTTAATGTTTTTGCTTTAAGTACTAATAGTAAGTAAAATGGGCAGATACTTGGATGAGTTTCTTATTATAGGCATAAGTTATTAAAGTTTGTTCCTCAAAGAACATGTCCTTATATTAGGGGGTGCTTGGTTGATGGGTATGGGAAGGGTTTAATGGTTATGGAATCAAAAAGGGGTGGTTGGTTATATATTATCATTATAGGGACAATATTATGATATCCAACTTTCAGGTATTGCTCTATATCCCTTAGGCATGAGAGGAATGTCAAGCATTCCTGAGTGATACTCCTTTCATCTTTTTTTATATCTTTTTATAATTAAATATAATTCATTAAATGCAATTAACTAATTACAATTAATTAATTAAAATAATATTACAATATAATTAATTAATTAATTACAATCTAAATAATTGAAATGAAATTAATTAATTACAATATAATTAATCAAAACATAATTAATTAATTAGATATTTTTTCT
>JAOQMP010068008.1:0-23484 GCA_027563575.1 Erythroxylum pedicellare | reverse complement strand
ACCTCACTAAGGTTTCACTCAATGCATTTAAGTGTTTAAAGTAAAAAAAATCTCAAATGCACAAAAAATCTCTTAACTATAAGCTTGCAATATTATCACATCTCTACAACTTATAAGTACATTAGAATCAAAAATCAAAAGATATTAATATAAGGATATAATGGGGTTTAGGTAAGGTATGATAAGGAAAATAAAAAAGGTGACAAATTGAAGGAAATTTAAAAAAACAAAATTACGAGAAACTTGTTCTTCACACTATAGGTCCTTTATACTAAATTCCATTGGTACCATAACTTAAATTTTTATTTTCAATCAATCAATACGAGCGTTCATCAGGTACCAATAATTAAAGAAATATTGAACTTTTTCAAATTTTAATTTTCAAACAATCAAGTAAATGCAAATAACCTTCCGGGTTCAAATAATAAAAAGGCTTCAAGAAAGATAAGATAAAGGCTAATAATTGGGTTAATATCAATGAAAAGTCTTAAGGCTCAAAATTGGTTACTCTTAAAAAATAAAATATGGTAAGGTAATTAAAAAAATAGGCTAAACAAATGTTAGATATAAATGTCTTTATCACTTTAATAGTTTTAATTTAATAAATTTGGTCTCAATATGTATAATAAAAGCATGTTCTAGAATTATCAAACTATGCATGATAACACAAATAAAAGAATACAAAAGTTTAAAATATGATGTATTTTCTCTTAGGCTCAAAAACTCACAAAATGGTCTTATGTGTATAAATAGTATGCAATTTTCATTCAAATTAATTATTTCAATGATTAATAAACATATGATTTAGAAAAGCAAGTTTATTCTAAATTTCATCCTTTTACATACTGATTTAATTATATAATTGATAATGATCTTAAGTATTTTTGGACATGTTTTAACTAATTCAGGATATTATTTAATCAAAATTAATAACAAAGATTATAATAAACTTAAGAAATCCCATCACTACACTTAAAATTGTAAGCGTAGATAAATAAAAAGGAAGAAAGGATAAGAAATTGGTACTTACCTGAGTAACAAGAATTTCATAATTTTGATTTTGATGAAGGCCTCAAGTCTTAGTGAGATTTATACTGGGTGTTGTTGTTGTTTTGATTTTAATGAAAGATTCATATGATATTAGATACAATAATCCTTGAAAAATATAAAAGGGGATAAAAAGATAAAAGAAAATACAAATAACATAAAGAAATTAAATATGAAATATGGAAATAAAAATATGAAATAACATTACACTAATGCTTAAAAAAAGAAAATAATAAAGGAAAGAAAATATAAAAATACAACTAATAAGAAAAAGAAAAGAAAAGACCAAATTGAAGCATCCCTCAATATTGTTGTGACTTTGACATGTCCATCAATGGAGGGTCCTCGGTTCGTATAGCCTCAAAAGGTGGAGGAGCTAAGGATGATGTAGCCACTTTACATGGTGGAGGTTGAAAAGTCATGCCCTAATAGTAAGCCATCTGCATTAATCCATCTTCTATCCATCTAATAGAGGTCTCAAGCTATCTTATCAACTCTATAATCTCCACCTATTGTACTTGAATAGTCCGTTGAGTATCCATAAGCTATCCCATGTGTCTCTCTACTTGAGGAATTTTTAGTTGCTCTCGATGTGGTGTCTGCACCCTAAGTACTTGCGCACTATCCTCCTCTTATGCAATTCCTCCTGTTTGGGATAACGGTGAATGCAACCATGATCACTTCTCTATCGTGTGTGGCTCCTCCTGATATTGCTGGCTTGTCAAGAACTCCAATTAGGTAGTAAATGTCACCTATAGGTCCCTGTCATTTACTCACCATGTGTATGTGCTTTAAAACCTTGAGATTTAGCACTAGCATGATACCCACCAGTTGCGTCATTAGTAATATATTGAAGACCCCCATCCACCATGCAAGCCTCATCATATAATGCCTAGAATAAATCATGGTAACCTTCCTTTCCTCGCTCTGACATCGACTAAATTAGGATAATGCGTGCTCTAGGTGTATCGGTGTCCTCTCACTTATACTCCAAAGGTTAAACACATCCAGATTTTCGACAATGCCATCATTGTCACCTCATTCACTCAATGTGTGACTTAATACTCCATGTATATATCTGAGCGTCTAGTGTCGCAGAGATGAGGTCTTAGATCTACTTGGTTTGTAGTTGCCATCGTCACTGATTGTACTCTAGAATTTCCAAGAGAGCATCTTACATCGAAAGTCTATTAGTAAGGCTAATTAAGCTTGCATCCCCATAAACTCTTAATTGTACAACCTTATCATGTATAGAACTTCGAATGGCTCATTCAGACCATCTCTTTTAGTAGATGAAATTTAATGGTGTTTAATTAGTCCCAATATATTGTGATGTCCTTTCCCCACAAAAAACGTGGAAAGCACCTCGAGCATTAACTCCCAATAAAAGGGCTCAATGATCTCGAAAAATTAGGAATAAGCTCCAATCTTGATAAGGTCCTGAACTTGCTGTAGTAAACAGATTTGCCTTAACGCCTTCGAGTCAATATTGCAACCTGTTACATAAGTCTTTTCCTTGAGCCAATGGTACTGCTCCTCATGTGTCTCCTCATTAAAAGGTAGCATCAAAGGTCGCTCAGGTGGTTGGATTGTCCGAGCTCCCTCAGGTCTCCAGAGGACCCTTCTCCTCCTTGTTGTTTTTTTATACTTCTTTTGTGTGTCGTGGTTCCATCATTGTACTTGAAACTTTAAATAAATGTAAAAAATTTGTATATAGATTACAAAAATACCCTTTCCTGTACATTTATTTCTTATGGTCACTAAATTGTTAAAATATGTAAACACATTTAACAACAAAAATTTAACACATAATAAAAATCACAACAAATAATTTAACAATAAGAAATTAAATAAATTATAATTTAAAACCAAAATAAAATGATATAAAATAATTAGAAACTTAACTATAAACTTAATTAATAAAAATTAAAATTGGAAGAATGTAGTTACAAATAAAAATAACATAATTATGCACCTACGAAATCAACCCTAAAAGTGAAATTAACAAAGTTAATATAAAAATTACATAAAATTAACAAAATTAAACATTAATTTATCTAAAAACCAAAATTGAAATTAAATTAAATAATAACATAACTTCAATTAACTACAAAACAACTAATTTATCTTAATTTCATGCAAAAACATTATAATTTAACAATTACTGCCTTGAACTTGCATAAGCTCTAATGGATCTTTAAAGGTAGTGTCTTGCAAAATATCTAAAAATGAATCATTACACAACTCACTAGATCCAATCACATCATTAGGTTTAAGAGCAAGATTCATGACATCAGACATTTTAAAATCCAACCTCTTTACCCTTAATTTTAACTTGCCTTTGTCAACATCTATTACTGACTTAGCAATCACTAAAAAGGGACAACTAGAAACTGGATGTACTTCTATGTCTTCCTCAATTTCAACAATCACAAAACTGGGAAGACAAACTTATCAACCTTAATAAGAACATCTTTTATAGCTCCCCTAGGATATTTTGTTAATCTATCTGCTAGCCGCACACTTATCCTAATAGGTTTTAGTTCACCTAATCCCAGTTTTTTAAACAAAGAATAAGGCATCATGTTAATTCAGACCCTAGGTAGGCTAAAGCCTTATATATTTTCAAACTATCAATTTCACAAGGGATAGTAAAACTCCCTGGATCTATTTGTTTCTCTAGTAGTTTGCTTTTCATAACTTCTAAGCTTCTTCCTCTTAGCGGTACAGTCGATAAATCCTTCAATTTTTACCTTGTTCAATAGTAGCTCCTTTAACAATTTCATATGTTGTGGCATCTACATAGGAGTTTTAGCAAGAGGTAAGTTATCTAAGAGTTGCTTAAACATTTTAAGGAACATACCAAACTATGCATCCATTCGATCTTTATTCACTTTAGTAGGATAAGGGGTGATAGTCAGTGTTCCTTAACTTCTCTAAGGAGGCCTTCACCTTTAATTTTTAATAGGTTCTCTGTAGTTTCCTTCTTCTTCTAGAAACTCTTTTCCACTCCTTATGTTGATTGCCATTACATGTTCTTCAGGTTTTGTTTTAGTTGTACTAGAAAAATCCCTTATGGTTTTTCAGATACTAACTTGGTGGTTTAACCTATTTGCATTTCCAAGTTATATATAGAAGCCTCATTTGTTGATCTTTTATATTAGAATCTTGAGCAATCTTTAATATTATCTCCTCTAAAGTAGGCTTCTTAGCTTAAGGTGTTTGTTGCTTGAATCCCGGTGGGTGGATTGTTCCTTGCTTGCCTTTGATATCTCTAACATAAATGGAGGTAAATCCTCTATCCCAGATTATATATGTTATTATCTGGATTGTTTTGAGGTCTAGGAGCATTCCCTATATAATCCATATACTTTGGCTGTACTACTTGACAGTTTTGACCTGGATGATCTAGCCCACACACATCATACTGCATAACTTAGCCTTATGGATTCATTGTCAATATATCGATTTTTTTGCTTAACGCTATTCCATCTAGCTTGCCAATTGCACCACAACATCCACTTCATAAACTCCAATTGCCTTATTAATCTTGCTCTAGATAAGCACCATTGGTAATTGTTCATTATATGTCCTAAATAAGGTCGTGGATTGGTTCTGGTGTCATATTATTAAGAGTATCCCCATTCGTTGCAACTATTGACTACCTTGTGCTATGAGTCAACCCATTATAAAAAGATTGGATCTGCATCCAAAGCAGTAGACCATGATGTAGGCATCTTCCCAAAATATCTTTAAAGCTCTTCCATGTATCATAAAATGATTTGAAATCAGTCTAGAGTAGGAGGAGATATCCTTCCTCAATTTTTTAGTCTTCATTGATGGAAAGTGCTTCAATAATTTTTTTTTCTATGTGATGGTCTTGGCATTGAGTTTAACAATTTCTTCTCTTTGGGATTAATTGTATTCTTATTGTGTCATGTTGGGGTTATGTAAATATAGTGCCCTGGAAAGCAAGTGTATTTATATATAACTTAATCTTCTTCCAGTTATTTTTGTAATGAAAAGATTTATTATTAATAAAACAAAAGAGTTTGGTTTTATTTGTATGAGCATTGTGTAACTAGTCATAAGGTACCAAGATTCTTTTGTAAGTAATATACATAAACATGGAGATGTATAGGAAACATGTATATTATTATAATATAAATTAGTTGATTCACATTTGAATAATCAAGTTGGTCACTTGATTATGATTTAGGCTGTATTGTTGCGATTTATCTCCATGTAAGTAAAGGAGTTTACTTCAAGGGGATGATGAGTTTCATATCATGATAGTAGTTGACTGTCGATAATGGCACTATTAAATGATTCTAGAATCATGTATGTTTTTAAAGAATAAAGTAGGCCATTTTTTAAATCTTAAAACATACACTTTAACATTATTTTATTACGAACCAAAATCTTGATGAGTGGTGAACTCATATGTATTTCATTATAATTCTTGATATGATTGGAATGGATTTTTATGGAGTATCAATCTAGTGTCTGAATGTTATAATTAGTAATTGAAACATGTATCAGTGAACGTTAACTCAAATGAAGAGTTTATAATGATATCATCACTTTTAGATGTTTTTTACAGAAATTGGTGATTAAACTGGCGCTAGTAGTTTAATGGTACTAACTACCCATTAAGTCCTAACACCAAGATGAGATCTTGTGTGTTAATCACCATATAGAGTGAAGTGGGAGATCTAGAAGGAAAAACCAAAATAACGGCAAAATGGTAATTTTATCCTTTATTATGTGGATAGCTATAATATAGTTCATAATAGAGTTTGCAATTGGACATCTAATTTAAAAAATGTTTTCTCATAATATTTAGTAATTCAAGAGTTCAACTCATTGTCTTTAGTAGAATGACATTTGGTTAATAATTTGGAATTAATTCTAATGAGATTAAATTAATTCCGAGCTTACTAGAGCTTGAATTATATATATAAGTCCAATTAGATTCCCCATTTGGCTTCTAGGAAAGGTTATTAAGAAAATTAAGAAAAATAAATAGAGGTTACCGAAAAGAAAATTAAAAAAGAAAGGACTTAATTAAATTCGGAATAATAATATTGGAACAATTTAATTTAGAGTTAATTAAATTGTGTTTTAAGCTTATGATTAAATGTTGGGCTTACACTAATTAATTGTTAATTAGAAGCCCAAAATGAACATTTAATATTGGGCTGAATTTTGGTATGATTTCATTAACTAGATTAATTAAATTGAAACAATATTTGTAAAGACAAAACGAGGGCAAAACTAAAATCTAAAATGATGTAGATTTTGGTTTTATATAGCTAAATGAATAGCTGCACATTTAGAATTGAATTGCTAAATATAAGGTGGGTTTTTATCGTGCTTCATCATCATTAAATGGTTTAATGGTATCCTCATCAAATTGTTTAATGGTCTTATCATTAAATGGTTTAATGGTTGTCATTTAACATTGGACATATAAACCTTATAGCAATCATTTGATTAAAAAAGGAATGCATTTGTTGCTCTGTCTCCCTTCTTTTACCATTTAACCGAAAATGAGAGTGTCTTATTTATTTTTTTTGTCTTTCCATTTAGCTATATTAAACAAATGAGAATGTCTCATTTATTGGCCTATTTTTCATTTTGATTAAAAGAATGAAGTGGTGTATTGGTTGCTTCTCCTCGCCCTTCTTTTTTTATATGATATAGCAGAAATTAGGAATGAGAGTGTCTCATTTTGGTTCTTTCAACTAGTTGACCATAATAGGAAAACCTCTACAATATTTCTTCTCCTTTTCTACTAAAGGATCTTGTTCACCAAGTTGTTCAAGGAAAACAAGTGGTAGATTGGATTAGTTGAGGATACAATAGTGAGGAGTCAAAGCTGTAGCAAAGGAGTCAGTAAAATTTAGATCATGTTCTTATGTTATTTATTTTTCTAATACCGTATCATGTATAGATTACAACATGTTGATTTGGTTATCATGCTTCTGTTGCACTTTGATTTTAGAAAAAGTTTTTAAAATCTATTGTTTAGCCAAATCTAGTATCATTTTTTTCGATCCAACAAAGAAGAGGTGCTAAATTTTTTCAAATTAATGGTTTCAAAATAAACAAGTGTTGGATATATTTTTGAAATTTTTGATTCTTTCTATATTAATTTTTTCTTTTCATCAATTCTTAGCAATGGAATTGTTTAACAAGTTTCTGATTAGCTTCAATTAATGTAAAAAATCAGGCATAATTCCCCCTTTTCATTTTTCTTGTTGCGTCATCCAAGTAAAGTAGCTTTCCAATAAAACAAGCAAGATGGCTTAGACCACTTTTAGTCTAATATTCCATAGGTATATAGTGAATATTTAACCATATTATAATATGCTTTTTTTTGACTTCAGGGAGCTTAATCATGTTTTCTATGCTCAAAGAAATATATGTTTAAAATTGAAGTGTTAGGGCTCAGATTAAAACACTTTATGAGTTAGAGAAGGAATTTGAATTTGAAAAAAGATGTCCTCTTTAACAATACTTTAGGTAGATCAAGTGACTTCTAGTAATGTTGAGCCTAGGAATTAATGACTATAAAGGATGGTCATTTGTCCACGAGATAACCTAGAAGCATTGCTTCCTAAGTAGCTACTCGTACGTTCAAAATGCTAATGTCGGGGACTACCAAAGTTTTAACATATAAGAAAGTAGGCAGGCAATTGATAAGTTATGATTAGGTTATGTTAATTAGACTTATCTTTTTTGTTTCAGATTTTAGTGTTTAATTCGTGAAATTAATATTTTTTTTATCTTAGGAGGTGACAGGTGGAGATTGCATTAAGTTAGAGCACTATTTATTAAATTCACAAATTTTGAAAAAAAGATGATAGATTGTTGTAGTTGATAAGGAAAAGATTATGCTTAAAGCCAGATTCATTCCAAGAGATTCAATTCAAATAGGAGACTTATTGCTAGCTTTATTATGTAAAGATTTGGATTTGTTTAGAAGATAATCTATGGAATATTGAAAAAAGTTATCTTTTAGGTTGAAAAGGAAGAAAAACACGTTATGTACACTCTCTCCACAATTCCCTTTTGTCTTTCTTTTGTTTTCTGTTCTTCTTTCTTCTATTTTTGTGCTAAAATAATATTCATATGTGGCTAAATCTAAATTTTTTTATTCAAAGGGATTCAAAACTCTAGCTGTAATCTTATGATATTCTGTTCCAAATCTAGATTTTTATTTTAATTCAAGAATTTCTTATTTTGTGTTCTTTTATTTCATGAGTGATCAATATTATTAATCTGAAAATTTAATTTAATGTTGATTATTCTATTGCTATCCATCAATTCATTTATCTGCAATTGTCATGAATGATTGGTACAAATAACAAAGAGGTTAGTTATAAATTGGCGTATTTAACTTATGAGAAATAAGAAAATTAAATTTAATAGTTGTAGTCATCTCAATTATTTAATTTCAAGTTTAGGTTTTTTAATTAAGCTTATTACTATCATTTAATTGATATGGAATACTATCATACCCAAATTATTAATCGTAAGTTTTGGTTTGAATGCTGAGTTTGAACTAACTAGTTTAAGAAAAATTGAGACTTATTATGAATATTCTAATAGGTTTTGGACTAACAACTTGAATTGTAAAAATTATTCTTTTTAGATTAATGTTTAAAGGTACAATTGGATGAGATCTATTCCTTGAATCTACATTAAATACCATTAAATTTCTCACTTTAATAAGTAGGTAATTTATTTTAATTCTGTGTTAAATTTATTTCATTAGTTAATTAATTATAAACACCGAATTTTATTTTATCAATTGAAATTTAGATACTAGTGTTTAGTTCTATTGGGATTCGACCTAGTTCTAAAACTATTATAAGATTTTAGTGAATTGCAATTAAGTCCGAGGGCTTTGACAACCTGTTCAACATTTTGGCACCATTTTTGGTTAAATATTTTAGTTCCTTAGCATTATTTTACAGTTTATTGCTAATCTCTTGTCTCATATGACTTGATATTCTTAGACAAGTGAATTATAGTATAATCCAAAAATTAAGAAGACAGATTCTTGTTTAAAGAAAGAGACAAAGGAAAAGATCATTCATTTCTATAAGTGAAAGTTAACATAGACTTAACAATTGGTGAAGATTCTAATTTCCATAAATTTGAAGAAAAGATGACAAATCTTACACTAGAACATTAAAGGAGTTAGTGACACCAAATTTCAATCAACAACCTTTATGCATAAGATTTCTATATGTTAATTTTGACTTCGAATAAAAATCTAATCTAATTGACTTACTTCCTATCTTTCTTAGTCTTGCAAGTGAAGATCAACATAAACACTTGAAAGAATTCCATGTTGTTTGTTCTATAATGAAACCACAAGGAGTTATAGAAAAATAAATTAATCTCATAGCCTTTATGTTCTCATTAACAGATAAAGTGAAGGATTAGTTTTATTATCTTTCCTCTAGTTTAGTTACAATACGTAAAGAAATGAAAAGATTGTTCTCGAAGAAATTCTTTCCTGCATCACGAGCTATAATTATATGAAAGGAGATATATGGGATAAGATATTTTAAAAGAGAAACATTGTATGAATATTAGGAGAGGTTTAAGGTATTATGTGCTAGTTGCCCATACCATCAAATTCCTGAGCAACTTTTGATTTAATACTTTTATGAAAGGTTACCACCAATAGATAAAAACATGATAGATGCAGCTAGTGGAGGAGATTTAGTAAAGAAAACACTAGAAGAAACCAGGAAATTAATTTCAATCATTGCCAAAAATTCTCAACAATTTGGGACAAAGATGGATGGAGTTGTTAAATGCGTGAATGAGGTAATTAATACTAACCTAAAAATCTAGGTATGTTTACATTTCCTTGTACCATTAGTGATAAGAAAATCTAGCATGTCATGCTAGACTTAAGTCCATCTCAATGTCATACTGCACTCAATTTATCAAGCTTTAAATCTAAACTCTTCATAAGAAACTAATGTGATAATTCAGCTAGCTAATCATTCTTATATGTGCCATGTTTGTGTTAGAGAGGATGTTTTAGTTCTAGTTAATGATTTAGTATTTTTAGTAGACTTTTACATTTTAAAAGTAGGTAGAGATAATGTAGAACATTCAACTTTAAATTTTTTTGGGAAGGTTGTTCGTGAAGACGGCTAAAGCAAAAATTAATAAAGATGAGGATGCCCTTTCCATTATGTCTGATGAAGAGATAGTGAAGTTCAGTATTTTTGAAACAATAAAATATCCTTATAAGTTTTGCTCCATTTATTATATGGATATTATAGATTAGATATTTTTAAGGCAAATGGGTCAAATTGGACCATAATGTTTTTACCTTAATTTAATTTGAATCTAACATTTCAAACATTTTAGAAAGAACCCTAATGTCTTACAAACATTTAATTTAAACCTCAACTTAACGTCTTTGTTAACTCTTTATCAAAAAATCCTAGTAGAAAATTTTTAAAAGGTTTATACAAGAATCATGTCCAATGTGAATCTTATTTGGAAAATAAAACTTAAATAATAAATGCAAGAGTAAAAATAACTAAATGACAATGTTTGGAATGATTTTTTCATTATTAGATTGGTTATTTGCGACCAGCTTCTAGTTGTTGGCACTGCTTAATATTATGGTTATTGGTGCTAGTGTTAGCTCCTTTATAATCAATCGTGAGAGGTGGGAAATTTTTTTTGGTGACCTTACTACCATTAGTTTGAGTCAAAATGTTGTTAATCATATGAGACCTCATATGACTACCTAAAGATCTACCCCAACAAAATTTCATGCTTATAAGACATACATTCATGCTTATACTTTTTGTACTCTACCATGGATTTCAATCCTAGAATTTAGGGAAGAGATAAAAATAGATCATCTTGTCAAATGGAAATGAAGTAGAGGACTAATATGAGAAAACAATAACAAACTTATTAAAAAAGCCAAGTGACAGCTAAAACAAGTTACTAAACCTTGCTGATAGCAATTTTTCTTGCCTTTTGAGCTACCCAATTCTTGAGATAGATTATACAAAACCCCAATTCAAGAACGAGGTTAAGATGGACAAAAAGCAAGCTACGAGAGAGAGAGAGAGGGGGAGAGAGAGATAGAGATTTATGTGAATGTATAATAGCCAGTTCTTTAAACTTGTTGGGAAGCTGAAAAAGATAAAATTAGAAGAGAAGGTGGTAGGTCTAGTTATAGCCTTTGTTTGGTAATGATGAGTAATGAAGAAAGACAAGAAAGTATAAATAGAGAGGGACAAAAAAGGAGAGATTAGAAAAGAGTCCACTATTGTGTCCATTTAGGAAGAGAAAATCACCATTATTTCATTTGCACTAGGGCCTCGCATCCTTTTATCTTTATTAACATAAGTCATAACACTATACATACAAAAAAAAAAGGAATATACTTAAGACTGCCAGAAGTAGAGAGAACATATGAGAGGAGGGTGATGACAACTACTAGGGACAAAGAAATAAGGATTAGGAAATGCTAGTAATTTTCCTAAAAGTTATTGTTTAGTTATTTTAAAGTTTTTAAAAATTTTAGGCCTTATTTACCAAATAATATGTACATTTGACTTGGTTTCCATATGAATTTTGTTTTTAAAAATTCATATATTAATGGAGAGTTAATGAATATGTTAAGTTGGGGTTTAAATTAAATGTTTGTAAGATGTTTGGGTTATTTCTGAGCGATTTCAAGAGTTTGGGTTTAAATTAAATTTCAGTGAAAACATTAGGGTTTAATTTGATTTTCCCTATTTTTAAAGAAGAAAGTGTTGATGATGAGAAAAATTTTAATGATAAAATAGAAGTGAATGAACAAGTAGTTGAAAGTTTTGAAGTTGTAGAATAATTATTAATGCCGCTAAATAGATTCGAAAACTTTAAATGTTGAAATTACTATAACTCACAAGAAAAAGTTGCCTTCTATTTTGTAGGCCTTGAAGATAGAATTGAAGGCCCTATTTGATCGCCTAAAGTACACCAATTTGGGTTAAAGTGATTCACTACCTGTAATCATCTAAAAAAATTAACTATAAGGTAATAGAAAAGGCTAGTAACACTACTAAAAGAGTACATAACTATAATTGGTTGGATCTTAACTAACATAAAAGGCATAAGTCTAACAATTTGCATGTATAGGATTCTTTTGGAAGAGAATGCTAAGCCAAAAAGGGAACTAGAAAGGAGACTCAATCTAATAATGAAAGTTATGGTTATGAAAGAAATTTTAGAACTTTTGGATTTGTATCATCTATCCAGTCTTGGATAGTGAGTAGGTGAGCCCAATCCATATTGTGCTAAAACAATTGGGGTGAAAATGATAAGAAATTAGAATGATGAGTTAGTACCAATAAGGGTGCAAAATGGGTGGCGAATATGTATAGACTTTAGGAAGCTTAACTTGGCCATTAGAAAGGATCATTTTCCATTACTCTTTGTAGATCAAATGTTAGAAAGATTTCTTGGATCATGTTTTTTCCTTTTAGATGGTCTTTCAGGTTATTGTTAATAACCATTGCTCAAGAGGATTAAGAAAAAATTACATTTATATGACCTTTTAGAATGTATGCCTTCAGGCAAATGCCTTTTAGTCTTTGTAATGTTCTCAACTTTTATCAGGGGTTTACTATATATTTTTCCAAGAATGTTATATCTTTGTCAAAGTTGCTTCAATAGGATGTTTTGTTTGAATTTTAGAAAGAATGTTAAGAAGCTTTTGACAAGATTAAAGCATTATTGACAAATGCTACTATTATCAACCCCCAAATTGGGATCTACCACTCGAGAACATGTATAATGCTAGCAAATATGTATTGGGAGCTATTTTAAGCCAAATGATTGGGAAACAAAGTTGTGCCATCTATTATGCTTCAAAAACATTGGATGTTGCACAATGTAATTAGTCAACGATTTAGAAAGAGCTTTAGTAATTGTTTTTTATTTAGATCAATTTAGATCTTATTTTCTTGGCCCTCAAGTTATTGTATATTCTGAGCATGCAACATTAAGATACTTTTTAGTAAATAAGGAGTCCAAAATGAGATTGATAGGATGGAGTTTTATAGTTCAAGAGTCTGATTTAACAATAAAGGATAAAAAAAGGAGTAGAAAATTTAGTGGTAGACCATCTAAGTAGGTTGGTAAGGCATGAAATTATTTACCTATTTTTGAAACTTTTCTTGATGAGTAATTGCTCCAAATGAGAAGTATAGTTCCATTGTACATAGAGCTTGTTAATTATTTAGTTACTAGAACTTTACTTAATTACATTAGTAAGTCCAGGAAGGAAAAGATAAGGAATGAAGGAAAATATTATGTTTGAGATGAACCATAATTGTGCAAGTTATGCTCTAGTCAAATTATTAGACATTGTGTGCCAGAGAATGAACATTGTTATATCTTAGCTTTTATCATAATTATGTATATGGTTGTCACTTTGGTTCTAAATGAACTACTAGAAAATTTCTGAATTGTGGTTTGCACTGGAAAACTTTGTTTCGAGATGCTTATATGTTTTATACAAGTTGTCATAAATGCCAAAAAATAGGTACATTATCTTATAGGAGATATTTAATGTCTAAGGCTTTGATTTTATGGTATCTTTTCCTTCATATTGTGGTTTTTCTTTCATACTCCTAGCAATTAATTATGTTTTGAAGTGGGTAGTGGTAAAACCCACTAAGACTGATGATTCTGCAGTTGTTGTAGGTCTTATAAAGTTCAATATTTTCAATACATTTGAAACTCCATGAGCCATTATTAGTGATTAGGGGAGCTACTTTTGCAAAAAAGTAGTGACAACTTTTTATTTAAAAAGTACAACGTGCATCATCAAATATAGACCATATACCATCCACAAATGAATGGACAGGTAGAAGTATCGAATAGAGAAGTGAAATCTATTTTAGAAAAAGATGGTAAATCTAGAAAGAAAGGCTTATAGTTTACGTCTAAATGATACTCTTTGGGCTTACTGTATATCTTGTGAAAAAATAATAAGAATGTCTCCTAATCAGTTGGTTTTTGTAAAGCTTTTCATTTACTGATAGAGATTAAATATAAAGCTTATTAAGATTTTAAACGTTGTAACATGGATTTGAAAAAAGCTGGGGAGGTAAGGAAATTACAATTACAAGAGCTAAAGGAAATACAGTTGGATGCTTATAAGAATTTGAGAATTTACAAAGAGAAAACCAAATTGTTCCATGATAATATAATCTTGAGGAAGTAATTTGAGGTGAGAAAGGAAGTGTTATTATGTAATTCTAGATTAAATCTTATGCCAAGTAAGTTACATTCTAGATGTCTTGGTTCTTTTATTGCTATTAATATATTTTCTTATGGTGTAGTGACAACAAAAAGTTTATATAATGGGAAAATATTAAAGGTCAACATACATAGATTGAAACTATTTTATGAGGATATTAAAGTTACAAATATTAATTTGGCATGCACTTCCCTAATATATAGAAGATTGAGAAGAAATAGTCGTGTTGAGTATAATAATGTCAAACAATTACACTCTTTAGGTGGTAACTCAAACAAAATGATTTTTATCATTTTAATTTCAACTATTTATAAGTTTATCTATTTGTTTTTGTATAGTATTTTATTAGTATAATGGAAAAAATTAGGTCTTAAATTTCATAATATTAAAATTCATAAGGTGAGATCATGCGTTATATAATTCAATTTTTAGGATAAAAGATCTAAAATTCCAGACTGCTAAAATTTATAAGGCGTGATCACGCTTTATGTCACTCATATTATGATAGTAGTCATCTTAAATTACAAAATACTAAAACTCAAAAAGTGACATCATGCATTATGCAATTTAGCTTTCTAGATGTAATCTTTTAAATTTCATAATATTAAAATTTATAAGGCATCTCATCTTACGAATGATAATAAACTACTTTATTTTAAGGAATTTGTGATTTTAAATAAAATAATATAAAATAAAAATTATTTTTATATGTATTTTTTAAATGACAAATAAAGTAACAAAATTTTAAAAATAAAACCCTAACTTATTTCTTTTGTCTATGTTTTGCACTCCTTCATCAAACCAGTTTCTACTTAACTAATGTCCATAAGTCTTCAGTGCAGAAAGAGTCCACAACATTAGGGCAATCATCACATGTCTATGCTCCATTTATGTTTTTCAATAATTGAATTTGAAGATGAGTGTCATCCTGACATTGAGGAGCATCATGGATGCTAACAAGTTGACTAGACCCAGCTTTTCAAATTGGATACGAAACTTAAGAATAGTTCTTAGGCAAGAGAAGAAGTTGTACATTCCTGATAGTCTTACTCCATTAGAACCTTGTTCAGATGAAACTGATGAAGATTGGGAGAAATATCAGTGTTATATTGATGACATTGAATAAGCTACTTATGTGATGTTAGCTAGCATGTCTCCGAAACTTCAGAGGAAATATGAGAACATGGATACACCTGTTATGATACTGCATTTTAAGGAGTTATTTTGGTGCACAAAGTAGGATGGAGAGATATCAAATCTCCAAGGCACTGTTTCAACGCATGATGACAGAAGGATCTTCAGTTAACCTTCATGTGTTGACGATGATTAGGTATATTGAAAATTTGGCCCAATTAGGTTTTGTCATAGATCATGAGTTAAGCATTGATCTGGTGCTGCAGTCTCTGAGCTCAAACTTTTCACAATTCGTTATGAACTTCAACATGAATGAGAAGGACATGACATTGCCTGAACTGTTGAATATGGTTAAAACTGCGGAAGGGTGTCTTAAAAAGGAACCTAGTTATGTACTTATTATCAGTTCTTCTAAAAGTAAGAAAAAGGGATTTACGAAGAATAATAATAAGAAACAAAAGGCTTATACTAATGTAATAAAGGCCAAAAGAGGTATCAAGAAAAAGAGCAATGACAAGGGCATACGTTTTCATTGCGTAGTAAACAGACACTGGAAGAAAACTGCCCATCTTATCTTACTAGCCTGAAAGAAAAAAAGCTTAAGGAAGCTGTATCTTCAGGTATGATTGTGATTGAGATCAATCTTTGTACTTCTGTTCCACATTATTGGGTATTAGATACTAGTTGTGGTTTTCACATATGTAATAATATGCAGATGTTAACAATAAATAGATCATTGAAGAAAGGCGAAGTGAACCTGCGAGTTGGCAATAGAGCAAGAGTTGTTGTATTAGCTGTAGGAACTTGTAGTTTAATTTTGCCTTCTGACCTTAAATTAGAACTTGTTAATTGTTATTATGGTCCTGTTATTATAAGAAACATCATTTCTATTTCTTATTTGGATTTGAATAGATTTGTCTTTATAATTAAGGATAACAGTTGTTCTTTCTATAAAGATCATGTTTATTATAGATCTGGATTGCTTATAAATGGTTTATATGAGTTAGATCTTGAAAGGCCAATTCTTAACATAAATAGTAAGAAAAGAAAATTAAGTAACCAAACTCCATCTTATTTATGGCATTGTAGGTTAGGTCATATCAATGAAACTATAATCACAAAATTACATAAAGAAGGATATTTGGATCCTTTTGATTATGAATAATATGAAATTTGTGAATCTTGTTTATTGGAAAAGATGTTTATTGGAAAAGATGACCAAACTACTCTTTAAAGGAAAGGGACAATGTGCTAGTGAGTTACTAGAATTAATACATTCAGATGTATGTGGGCCTATGTTTACAAATGCTAGAGGTGGATACTCATATTTCATTACATTCACAGATGACCATTCTAGATATGTTTATGTGTACTTGATGAAACAAAAGTCTGAATCATTTGAAAATTTTAAAGAATTTAGACTAGAGGTAGGGAAATAAATTGGCAAAAGTATTAAGACATTTAGATCAGATCGAGGTGGTGAATACTTAGACTATGAGTTTCTTGGTTACTTAAAAGATAATGGGATTCTCTCATAATAGTCTCCTCCTGCAACTCCACAACGTAATAAATTTCTGAGAGGAGAAATTGTACACTATTAGATATGATACGTTCCATGATGAGTTATGCAGTTCTTCCTATATTGTTTTGGGGATACGTAATTGAAACCACAATATATCTTCTAAATAGAGTTCCATCTAAATTGGTTGATAAGACACCATATGAGATATGGACTGGTAGAATACCTGGATTATCACACTTAAAGATTAGGGGATGTGAAGCGTGCTATACTTCAAGCAAAATCAGATAAATGTAAATTTGTGGGGTATCCGAAAGAGAGTTTCGGTTATCAATTCTATCATCCTATTAAGCAAAAGGTGTTTGTCTCAAGACATGCTACATTCTTAGAAAGAGAATTTATTCTCAAAGAAAGTAATGAGAGTGAGATTGAACTTACAGAAGTTCAAGAGTCACAAATTCACATCGAAATGGAACAAGAACCTTAAGTTGATACATATGATGTACAACCAAGAGTTCAAGAGACACATAGTCTGCGACGAACTAGTAGGATACGTAGTCCTCCCACTAGAT
Source organism: Erythroxylum pedicellare (assembly GCA_027563575.1). Taxonomy (NCBI): domain Eukaryota; kingdom Viridiplantae; phylum Streptophyta; class Magnoliopsida; order Malpighiales; family Erythroxylaceae; genus Erythroxylum; species Erythroxylum pedicellare. The sequence goes on along the minus strand of JAOQMP010068008.1, from coordinate 5,900 downwards.
TAGATCTATATATTGAGTAAGGAAAGGATAACGTATCTCTCATACATGATGAGCCTACTACTTTTAAAGAAGCAATGTCTGATATTGATTCTTTAAAATGGTAAGAAGCCATGAAATATGAAATAGAATCCATGTATACTAACCAAGTATGGATTTTGGTGGATGTACTGGAAGGTAGTAGGTGCAAATGAATTTTTAAGAGAAAAACTGACATGGATGGAAATGTACATGCGTACAAAGCAAGGTTGGTGGCAAAAGGTTACAGACAAAAACAGGGAGTTAATTTGGATGAAAATTTTTTGCCAGTAGCAATGCTTAAATCCATAAGGATTTTATTGGCTATAGCTGCATATAATGATTATGAAATTTGACAAATGGATGTCAAAACAACATTTCTCAATGGGAGTTTGCAAGAGGATGTGTATATGACACAACACTAGGGTTTTGAATCCAAAGAATTTCCTAATCAAGTATGCAAGTTGCAAAGGTCTATTTATGGGCTGAAGTAAACGTCGCAGAGTTAGAACATCCATTTTGATGAAACAAAGAGTTTGATTTTATCAAAGATGTGGATGAACCTTGTGTTTATAAGAAGGTAAGTGGGAGAGCAGTCGTTTTCTTAGTGCTTTATGTGGATGACATATTGCTTATTGGAAATGACTTTTCAATGCTCCAGTCTGTTAAGATATGGTTATCTAAGAACCTTTCCATGAAAGATATGGGAGAAGCAACTTATATACTAGGTACAAAGATCTATCGAGATAGATCAAAAAGGTTATTTGGATTATCTCAATCCACATTCATAAATAAACTGCTAGAGGTTTAGCATGGAGAATTCCAAGAGGGGATTTTTAACCATATCGCATAAGATTTCTCTTTCACAGAGTATGTGTTCATAGACACAAAAGGAGAGAGATAAAATGGATTATATTCCATATCCTTTGGCAATTGGATCAATCATGTATGTGATGCTATGTACTAGACCAGATGTTGCTTATGCTTTGAGCATAACAAACAGATATCAAGCTAATCCCAATAAGGGTCACTGGACGGTTGTGAAAAACATCTTGAAGTACTTAAGAAGGACTAAAGATATTTTTCTGGTCTATGGAGGAACTGAGTTGAGAGTTCAGGGTTATTTGGATGCTAGTTTCCATTCTGATCAAGACAATAGTAGATCATAGTCAGGGTATATTTTTACTGTTTATAGTGGCGCGGTTAGTTGGAAGAGTTTCAAATAACCAACCATCGTAGATTCAACGATCGAAGCAGAGTATATTTCAGCGTCAAAGGCGACAAAAGAAGCAATTTGGATCAAGAAGTTCATCACTGAACTTGGAGTGGTTCCTAGAATTGTTGAGCCATAGTATTATATTGTGACAACAACAGTGCTATTGCGCATGCATCAATGGTCCAAACATATACTCAGGAAGTTTCACTTGATCAGGAAGATAGTGGAGCGGAAAGACATAATATTGGACCGAGTTCCCACTGAAGAGAATCTAGCAAGTAGGAGATTGTTAGTTTATGCCCTTGTAGCCAATCAATTGGATGCAAATTAATGTATGATATTATTTTGAGTTAATGAAAAGGCTTTATATATCTTTATGTATTATTTTAATTAATATTTTATGTTTTAATACTAAAGATAAAATCCTTAGAATAATCACTTTGTAATTAAAATTATGATAAGATCATAATTATGAGATTCAATTTACACTTATGTGTTATTCCTAAATGTTCCTAGTTGTAAGTTTCATTAAGATTGGATATTATTGAAACGGTAAACCTAACACAAATTATGTTTCTTTCTTATGAAAAAAGTAATTGATCTCATAAATTAAAGTATAGTGATACTTACACTAATGTGTGGGTGATTATTAGAGAATAAGTCACTGAATTGACCCGATTATAAGAATTTTGGATGGAATATTACTTATGTGTCTATGGATTATCTCATAATGATGGTTGTATAATTAATTCTCAGACTTGAGATTACCAAGGTATCTAGTGTGGGAATTATTGTGTTTTGATACTACTTATGAATCGTCCTAGGATAATTCAGTCGATAGTAATTGGATACAGAATAAACTATATGTAGATAGTTAAGTAAGTCATCGTCACTCTACAGTAATTAGACAGAATATTCTACTGTTCTTTTTTTTGGTAAGTCAGTAAATTTATAAATAAATAAAAGTATATACAATCTAGAGATTGGTGAAGATGCCAATCTCTTATCTATATCGAAAGAAACCTAACATGTGAGCATGAGGGACCCTATAATTGTTCCCCATGACTATACAACCATAACAGTAACCTAAACCATATCTACCAACAAGATGATCATAACAAGGATCACCTTACTAATAATACAATTATTCCTTACAGCAATTCCTGCAACATAAAACTAATCAAGACTACCTGCTAACCCATCATTAGAGAACTCCGCATTAGGTTAGAATTCATCTCATTTCCAGATCAAATTGTCATCTTGTTTGTAAAGAATTACCGAAGTGATGAGGAAAGACAGATAGTTCAACTCTCCATCCAACTTCCTTTGTATATTCAATTTAGCCTTCCAGCTTTTAAGACACCAATCAGGAGTTAGGAGCTCTCCTACTATTGAGTTGCCAAAGGAGTGAAACCTTAAGGCTTATGACACCTTCTACTGTTCTTGATTAGTAATGATTTATAAAGTTTTCTAGCCAAAGTGAATTGATATTTAAAAAGGAGTTTTCAAATTTCAATAATAAGTTAATTACTAATTAATGAGAACGAACATGATTAGATGATAAGAGTAGACATTGTATTCATACTCTGTCCATTTAGAATATTGAATAACGAAGGAATTAAATTATACATTATAGTTATGCATGGATAGATTAAGTCAATTATTTTGACATTCCTTATATTTAGGTAATCATGACATGTTATTAGACGTCAATTATAATTATGATTATGAATTATTTAATTGAAGAATTAAAGATAAATTAAAAGATGTTTTAATTTATCTGATTCTAATTGTGAATTAGAATTATAATTTATAATCATTGTCAATTTATTAGGAACCTAATGAGTCACACATCAAAGAGCAATTTGTGGAAAAAAAATTAATTTAATTAAGTTGGACTTAATTATAAAGTTTGAGAAACTTTGGGAATCAAACATGAGATATTTGTTTTTTATTAAAATTAAATTAATTTGAATTTGAATTTGATTCTAATTATAATCAAAGAGTTTTAATTTTATTAAAAGACTGCTATGATTTTTTTATTTAAAGGGAAGAGCTTTATAGAAGCTAGCACTTTTTGTCTTCTTCCTCCAAAGGCTGTTTGAAAATTGCTTTTTAAATACCATCAGAAACTGGATAAGTGGACAGCTCGTGATTGATCAATCAGACAAAAATATTCAAAGATTTTTCTTTGAAAAAAGAAAAAGATATGATTTTTAAATAATTTTTTTGTTTTATTCAAGCTTAATCAATTATTGAGATCCGCTCAGAATCCGTAAAAAATTTTGTTTTCCACTACGCATGTGATTCAATCACGATTGGATTTCAACAATTATTACATTTTTTGTCTATATGAAATGGAATATAGATTAATGTTGAGTAACGATATATCATCTTTCATCATTGGCTTACTCCATCCAGTATCGCCTCCATAATTTGAAAGATTAGAAAGAACTATAGGTTTCTTAATTAGATAATTCCTCAGGACAAATATGTGCTTGGCATTTGCCTCCGTCACATATATACGCCAGCCTAAATTTTTGTCCGTTCTTTTTCCCGAATGTATGACAACTGGATAAGAGGTAGCAAATGGTTGTACCACATGCCTACTGTCCTATCATCATCCGCAACTTTCTCTCTTTAATTAAGTCTCCAGCGCATGTGCACTTTCAAGTTAAGATACTGGTGAACTATTTGATAGTACTTTGGTTAATTGATTTAACAAAAATCTGAGTCCAAAGACTCGATATCTAAATGATAACTAAGGTCCATAAAAACATGCATGGTCGGCGCCTCCCAAAGCAGGTTTGGCACAAACGTAAGAATGGTCTTAACAATTTTGAGCCAATTATAGGTTTAAATATGGAAAATGTTACATATCAGTCGATATGTTGTTGATTTGGTCTATTAAAATGATACGCTTCAGATAAATAACGTCTGCTATCTATAATGCAACAACCATTTTGCAGAAAATCTGATACTGCAAAATTGTGAGTAAGAAGAACCCTTATAATCGTCTTCTTTAACTACAAGTCAAGAGGAATCTTTTGTATGTCTTGTTCGGTGTCAAGAGGAGCTCTCACAGTATGCCTCAATCAACCGTTCTCAATCGTTACACCAACATAACTATATATAACTTAATTCTTCCCTTTTTGGCTTACAACAATGACCGAGGGTTCAGTACAGTTTGTCCAATAAACATTTGCATTTAAATGCATCCTTTAGTTGCACAACTATGTAGTATGCCAAAGGTTCTTCTTACAATTCAATTGTGATATATTGAACCAAATGTTTAGCTCATGTAAAACTACCTTTTTATTTCTAAAAGTTCTTAGAGTTAGGCTATCTAAATCAAGCCCTTAGATTCACTAAACCTCTATAAAAACTATTATTTAAAAATATTTTCAACATTTCAATTTTTTAAAAATATTAAACGACCTTATTTTGATAAAAGTTTTATTCGAAATCATTTAAAAAATCTCCAAAGTTTGTTTTAAGATTAAAATTTTTATTGAAAGCTCAAAATAAAAATTATTCTAATTATGAAAAGATTTAAAGCTCAAAATAAAAATATATATTAGTAATAATATATTTTTATCATTAAAATCATGGGTTAGGATCTCCTTAGGTCTAATAATAACAATGTTAGTTAGATAAAAACTTTTTTATAAGATCCCACTTGATTTTCTTTTTCTTTGACTTATCATTTCAATTCAATTGTATTGTAATATATTTTCATTTCTTATATTTTTAATTTTAAATATTTTTAAGATAGGAGAAATCATTATTAAATAATTTTGCCTCAAATTCCATAATTTTCTAGAGCAATAACAAATTGTAAAAGTGTACGAGTTAGATTATATATCACATTAAAATATTAAAAAAAGTTATGACATAAAAAATTAATAAATTTTGTCTCCATAAAAATTGTGATTAGCCTTTTGTAAGAATATTAATAATAATAACTTAAATTTTTATATCTCTACATTATAGATAATTTTTTTGCAAAATGATATAATTCAATAATTTTAATGAATAAAATTAAAAAATTAAAGAATTGATATTTTAAGAGTAAATTCATAAACACAACTTGACCTTAAAATCTGAGCTCAAAACTGTTTTTAGTTAGAGTTAAGTAATACAGAAACCTCACAAACTAGATTTGAATTCAAAAGATAGACCGTTAAACTCTTAAGGCAGTAAAATGATAGTTTTCAATAACAAACCTCTTTCTTTTTTTGAGTTGAATTTAAATGTATAATGAGTCTACTTTCTTTTTTACTATGTTAGCCAAAAACTAGGTTACTCACAAATATATGGATTCAGAAAAGAAAAATAATTTTAAGAAATTTCAAATCCCTTAATTATCTTTAGTTTATTTCTAATAACAAGTATTAAAAGATGAATATACATCCTACATTGCTCATGTTATTGATAATAAATGGAAGTCAGACGAAAGGATAACTCTGTTTAAAGTATTAAAACTCTTATTTAATAAATTATTACTTGTATGAAAAAGATCTTTGCTTGGTTTAATGATAAGTTGACAATATCATTTTGCATATCTCATTAGACAATACTTATTATAATATAATATTACTATTAAAAATTTGACATTTAGAACATATAATTAAAGATTAGTAAGTTCTTTAAAATGATGATTGTGTAT